>JAKLNE010000049.1:0-240743 GCA_022814615.1 Waltergamsia citrina | reverse complement strand
TTTTTGTTTGCTTTGTTGTTTACTCCCAATTTTTTAATTTTTTTTTTTTTTTTGTTTTTTTTTTTTTGTTTTTTTTTTTTTTTTTTTTCCCAAAACTAGCTAACGATCAATTTATTAAAAAAAAAAAAACAACCCCCCCCCCCCCCCGAATAACATGGAAACCAAAACAAGGAACCAAAATCAATCATCAAAGAGCGGTAACCGACGTACCGCCTAATCCCCAGCGTAGCCAAATAAGCAACCCCTCCCCTACCCACAATCTCCCGCCACAACCTCATGCAATCCTCAAAGGAAGTCGGCTGCACCATCTAAGTCACAGACGACGCGTACTCCTCAGAAGGCTCCCCCACAGTCTTCCAATACTCCCGCTCTCCGCCGCAGAGTCGATGTAGGATTCGGAGCTGGAAATGCCGAGGGGCGTCGGCTACGTCATTGCTGAGCGTGAAGGCGAGGCTGTAAGTGTCTGTGGCTGGTCTGGGGAGCTCTTGGAATTCCATCTTGGGGGGTGTTGATTCTCATGTGATGGTTCAGGTCTGGTAGAGATATCACAGTAGAATTGAAGGATAAATAAGATGAAGAAGGGTAAGAGTTGGAAGGGATGGGTTTCTTGACTGAGGGGATATACTCCCAATGAACCAGATGCGCGATTCACTGGTTGGTAGACTTTTGGCGCACAGACTTTGGAAGACACAAAACCTCATACACTTGATCAATACCTGCAAATCTTTGCAGTGTTCCGCCTTCTTCCTATCTAGCAGTATTTCTGAGAATTTCTTTGCCATCTGTCACATGTTTGGTTTGAATGGCCCGTCTAATACTTGAAAGCAACCTCCCCATCCTTGATATGGCGATTCCTCCACATATAGTACTGACGCAGACCCACGCAGCCGACCGTGACGAACAACAGCAACCCAGCATTGACCCAGTGACCGGTAGTGTAACCCTTCTCAGCCTCGTCAGGCGTGTAAATCCAAACGCCGACGATTTGCCCAGGCGCACCCATGGATATATTCAGCGCAATGGCCAAGCCTACGGCGGCGGTGGAGTGGAGGTTGGAGGAGAGCCAGCCGAGGAGGGGAGGGATGCAGGCGAAGGAGCCGGATGCCGCGATAATGAGACAACCGTATCGTGACTATTGTGGTCATCAGCCTTGTGGGGACGTTTGTGATGATCTTGCACGAGGGTGGACTTACACTGTACGATGTTGCTGGGAGCGTGGCCGAGGCGATGAAGCCGATAGCTCCTACGAGTGCTGCGATAGAAGAATGAAGAGCGCGGCTATATTGTGAATATTTAGATTGAAAATCGTGGTCGCTTGGGTTCCTGGAGTTGGACTTACGCATTGGACCGATCCCCAGACCAAGAAACGGCGAGCGTGACAACATACGCACAAGCGTAAGGTGGAACAGTCATCAGTTGAGCATTGATATCTTCAAACTAATTTTTTTTTTTTCCCTTGCGTTAGCTGCGGTGTCTTAATTGTTTCAAGGACCAAACTTACACCTAGACCCGCGGTCAAAGATGGAGTGAACAACGACAAACTGGAAAAGGGAGCGGATATCGCAAAGTAAATCTGCCAGTAACGTTAGCCAGAGAAATACTCATGGCACGTCTCGAGTCTTGATCAACTCACCGCGTAATGCGCCCACAGCCTCCACTCAAGAATCGTCGACTTTGCATCCGCCCATGTCATAGCCTGACTACTCCCCTGAGAGCCCTGATGCGCCAAACGATGCGCAGCCAGGTCCTTCTCTTCCGTCGAGAGCCACTTGGCCGTTTCCGGATAGTCGGGTAGGAAGAACCAAACAAAGACGGAAGATATGACAGACGGGATCCCCTCGAGAATGAAGAGCCATCTCCATCCAGAGAGGTTGGATACCTGGTTCATGTGGCCCACCCCGTAGGCAATAGCGCCGCCAAAGGCACCGGCCAATGTAGCGGATGCTAGGATAGCTGCGACGCGGAGAGATCGCTCTTCGTGGCGGTACCAGAAGGTGAGATAGTAGACCAAGCCGGGAAACAATCCTGCAAATCAAGAGTCAGCTCGCAAAATAGGATATAGTCAGAATCGACGGCTTGCGGGCTTTTACCAGCTTCGAAAACACCCAAGAGGAACCTCGCAACCGTCACGGAAGCATAACTATGTGTACCTCCCAGACCAATGGTGATAGCACCCCACGAAAACATAAGGAACGCGATCCAGCGACTAGGTCTCATCTTCTTGAGAAAATAATTCGACGGCACCTCGAACAGGGCGTACGCGATGAGGAAGACCATAAGAGCAATAGTGTATTCATAATTGGTCATGCCCGTCTCTGAGATCAGGTCATGGTTGGTAGACGAGTTCAAGATCTTGGCGTTGCCGATATTAGAGCGATCCAGGTAGCAGAGGAGGTAGATGCCCGCGGATAAGGGGATGATTCGAAGATCCTGTCTTAAGAGAAGCTTCTTCTCTTTGCTGGCGTCAATCGCGATGTCGGGGGAGGTATTCTGGCCAAGCTGTCGTGGTCCGTATTAGCATCGGCACCAAAATTTTGAGCATTTCGCGCCACGAACCTCCTTCTGATCCTCAATATCTTTCCCCATAGTCGCGACGTTATCGCCTTTCTCCTCTGTGCTCGACATCCTGGACGCGATTAGGTGGAAATAACGACCTGTCTCACTCAAAATCGCATACGGTTTCCACAAACGGGCTGGAGCGACAGGTGTATGCCTACGACGGGGAATAGAAAAGAAAGGAAAAATCGAAATAATTCAATTCTCCAAGAAAGAAGAGGGTCTCAAGCTACCCCGCAGCACAATTCTTCTTGCAGTGAAAATCCATGTTGTTGGGTTGTATGTCCCCACGCAATGTGACGGTCTGGATACCTACCGCCCCGGTTGTGGAGGAATGAGATTTGATTGAGGCCGAACCGGAGGATATCAGCCTTCGCATACCACCCTTTTACATGCTCAGAGGCATGAATACAGCATCCGGCTGCCTGTTGTGTTTCTCACGAAAATACGCAGCCAGGTGATATTGAAAAGTGCCATTTTGCCCTGCAAGAGAGTGTTGATGCAGACCGTCTTGGAGTATACCTCCGATTTCAAAATATTTAGTCTAAGTCTTTTCCACCGACAAATTCATCTCGGTAGCCTAATTCGGCAGTCGATGGGCTTGTCAGCCGTCAGCCCACAGTTCTCGCCTGTTCGTACAGTAATAAGTGCTACAGCGTTCGGCACATGGAGCCGTGGGTTGTGGTTGCAACGGCCGATCGCGGAGCCCATACGTTGAACAAGGGTCTTTGCTTGCCGGTTGTAAGAGTACGACCGCAGAGTCGCAATCCCTAAGGCACTCGCCAATAGATACTGCTTAGACGAGAATAAGGTGTCAAACCCCTGCATATTTTGGTTTACTAGAAATACGAATTCGGCACGTTCGTTCCCCACGTGGTCCCAGGAGTCGTTCAACAACATGAATTTGGGCCGCAGCTTTGCTCTTACATTAGGCAAACGCTGACCGTTGCTATCCAAGCTAGGCTTGAGTCACTTGGAATGGTCATATAAATCACCACTAAATCGTAGTCTCTCTCTGAGATCAATGGAGGCTGCTTATTAATGAGAGCAGCGCCTACGATATCTTGAGGTCTACAAGCTCCCGAGGAACCAGCAAGACGACCGAGGAAATTGAAGGCAAATAAGCCAGCAATATAGCTCTCGTACTTTGATGTTAGCAATCATGTTTTTGCAGTGAGAAATTCCCTTTTTGGCAGACGTTAATTAGCGTCCCAGCTAAGGGTTGAGTCCTAGGTGAGAAGCATCTGAGGCGGGCACCACGACGGTAAATTCGTCCCCATGACTCTGGGCATCGCATTTGCACGCCAGAAAACACAAAAGATCAGATATCTCATGACAAAGATCATGAATCAACAAAAGAAGAAAAGCAAAATATTCCGCTGCTCCCAAGGAACAAGCCCATCACTTTTTCCTCGTCAAAAAAGGTGGCCAACGAGATATAAAAAAATTCAAAAGTTGAACCAAAAAGAGTTCGAACCGGGGGGCCCCCCGGATCTACATCTCTCGAACTCCCGATGGGGCCCCATCGGAAGTTCTGGGGAGTTAGGACACCCGTACCGCCCTCCCGAGGACTTGACCACTCGGCTACGCCGAGTCTCAGAGGTCCCTGTCCTAACTCCTTGGAAGGAATTGAATTATTTTGATATATATACCGTTGTGCGGTTTGATGTGTTGATCCGGTGCCTGGGGGTGGTGGTGCAGTGACGTGAGGGTCGAGTCACTGAGGCTCTAGCGGCAGTGTGCTCCCAGCTGGCGATGACGCTGTAGAGGGCATTCGGATAGCGCAAACAGCACTGTAGCTTTGGTGTTGAGCCCAAACACGGGCAATGAGGCCGTTTCTCAGCACTTATACAGTGCATCACCACGCCATCTTGGTGTTGTGCTTGCCTCCATCACCATCCGCATCGGCACACACAACACTTGGCAACCACATAAGCTCATCCAGCCACTCCAACAAAACATTGGTAATCAGCGATTTCAGGACTCCTTGTCATATCCAAAGAATAAGTCGAAGACTTTGTTTGTCGAAGCACATCAGCGAATGGCAGTCACCTGGACGTTTGTCAATCGTAGGGACACCCTAGCCATATCGCTCCCATGGCAGCCGCCAGGTCGTATAATGGAAGTACACCGCCACATCGTCATTCAGGTTCGAAAAATGTCTGTGTATGTTTTTGGAGCACTCGTGAATCATTATCAAACAAACGGAGGCACGGATCAAGGCTGGCGAAGGTACACGGTGGTAATCGCATTGTCGGTGATGGGATGATGTTGGGAGGAAAAATAGCTCCCGTCCAGCTTCTTGTGCGGCTCGTGTAAGAATGCAGGGCCGATGCGGACCGACCCGCTGTGATTGGTCGATCTGGCCCCAGCGTTCGCCCAGAGCCTGAGCTTATCAGTCTTGCTGCAGATTATCCGAAATTGGAGTAACCCAGCAATTTACCAGACTTGCTGTAGGCTCTTCTGCTTACCAATATAACACATTGACAAAGTCTGTGAACGCTATTACTCTCACGGGCAAACCAACAGTAGACGAGGACTGCCACGTAACCTGCTTGTTGAGCTGTCTCACTCCTCTTCGTTTTAGTGGAGAGTCGCTCCGAGCTGAAGTTGTCGGTGAGAAATGTCCATCTTCAGCTTTGGCCAGGGCCTTTGAGCGGTACGTACAGCGCTGGTTAGCGTCGTGTGGGTGCGTGATTGGGCGCTAGTTGGGCGCTGGCTGCCAGCTCCAGCCGCCCGAAAGCTGCTAAATGCAGGAAAAGCTGCAGTACAGCGAGCCCCTGAACGTGCAGCATGCAGAACAAGCCCTAACTCTCGCCTCCATCTTCCTTGCTCTGCCTTAATTAGCTGCTTCGAATGAGCGCATTCACATCCTGCATTTGCATCCAATCTGCCTTTGCGATTACGGAATCACTGAATTTGCTTTTTTCCGCAGTGGCTATGGTCTCGTGACGACCCAAGTTCGAACGAAGGGTTCCCGTAAGGTAGTAGTTCACTGTCTGCCTACTACCTATACCTATCATCACATGCCACCAAAGGTAAAGGCGCCAGTGAAATAAGCACAAGCACGTGCAAACCTAAGGCAGTAAGAGCTTAGCACTGGCAGGACTAACTGATCCTTACCCCCAAAATCAACACCGCCTTCACTCCCCACGCCCACTTCTTATCTGCTCCCCCGGCAGAATAGCATCGTTCATTGGGCCACGTGCATCGTCACGACCAAGACCAAACGAACAACAAGACGAACTTGAAGCCGACCACGAACTCCTTGACTGGAGAAAACGCTTCTGTGCAGGCTCGATAGCTGATTTCGCGACCAGCCCATGAGCTTTGGCTAGCTCGTAGTGGTGCCCCATCGCGCGATTCACGCGTGCGAGCACTCATCACCACTGACTCGCCGAATCTCCAACCTCTCCCCTAGCTCTCGACCACAAACAAACGGGGACATCATAATACGACTCGGAACAAGGCGGCGTCAAAAAGACAGTCAAACGAACCATCGCCAAACGAATAGACATTTGAAGCTGGCGCAGCTCTAGCTCGCCCAGCTCCGTCCCGCCGTCCCGATGTGGTGGCTATTCAACGTCATCTTTAGCGCCGTCTTCCTCCTCAGCATCGTTCTATCCATCCCCGTCGCCTTCGACGTTGGTGGCCGAGACAGCGGGCTGGCCTACAGCTTGTCGCTCTTCCTCTACTACCTCTTCTACTCGACATTAAAACTCGTTACCCCCGAGGGCTCGCGCGTTCGCTTCACAGTCTCCTCCGTCCTCCGCATCTCGCAATGGTTCATTATCCCATCGCTGCTCATCTGGTCCCTTGGCCAGTTCGCCGTTGACGCTGGCAGCACCAACTGGGTGGAGAGGACACTGGGAGGCGTCTTCCGTTCCAAGAGCGCTAACTGGGGCGAATATCTGTTTGGCAGAGATGGCGTGCTGGAGACCGTTATGCTTGGTGGTTGGGACAACACGTTGAGATACTCAGGTCCCGTCTTCCAGCTGCTCGAGGGCTTCTGCACCCTTCTAGTGATCCAGGCGGCCGGACAACTCACAAGGTGGCTCGTTAATAGTGGCAGGAGCGATTCCTGGGTGGTACGCATTTCCTCCTTGAACTTATTTACATTGACTTTCGGCTAACTTGACGACAGATTATCTTGCTCGCCTTTTCCGGCTCGGTCATCGCCAGTGCTGTTTACTTCCTCTGGAGGGTGGCTCAGTTCCCCGAGATCAGCAACATTGATGCCACCCTCATCGGTGTCGCCATGACGACTGCCCTGTTCCTGTGCACATATGGCATCGGCAGTGGCCGGGGCAGCCCCGTCGAATCCTCTCTTCTCTTCGCCTACGTTGTTCTGTGTGTCTATCAGATCTTCACCGACTACCTTCCGTCGGATGGCTCAAACCCACAAGAGGAACAAGCGTCGACACAACCCGAGATACCCCCTCTGCCGCCGATTATCATGGCATCCTACTCTACGCTAGTGCACATTATCAGCTCGTTGCCGTATGCCTTGCACTCATCACTGGCCCTCCTCTATGCGGCCTTCCAGACAATCACGCCCTCTGTCATCATATCTCTGACGTATCGACTTCTCGTGTTCTACTGTGCGACCCGAATCATCCCCTCCGTCAAGGATCTGGGCGCACAAGCACTGATGCACGATCCGGATTGGGATGACTCAGAAACGGCAGCCAAGCTGCTTCACTTCCTGAGTTGGTTCTCACCGTCTATCTTGATAGCCGTGTACACCAGTCTGCTATTGCAGCACTTCTCAACCAGTGATGGTGAGGACGGCTGGACGCTCAGGGGTGGTGATGTGGGTGGAAGCACCTGGCGGTGGATCAACGTCGGATTGACAATGTTTCTTTACGGCGTTGAGCTTTGCCTCGGGTCGGACGAGAACGACCACTGGAAGGTTGACTAAGACTCCACCCCTTTTCAAGTTGTGAGAGTCAGTGAGAAAAGGATGAGCGGGATGAGTGAATACGGAGATCCCGTTCAAGCGAAACAGTAATACCAGGGTACAAGAATGAGTAATAACGGGTTGATACCAACGTGGGCTTCCAAGGGCAAAGAGTAGAATTGGCATGGGATTTTGACTTTGACATTGGGCTGAGCTTGGCAGCTCGTTACAATACCACCGGCGCAGAGGGTTGCACATTAGGCGTTGGCATTAGGGCAAGTCTTGACTTGATTGCGCGATGCGCGGGGCATGGCGATATTGATTATTGGTATGGAATCACGTCTTCCTCTTTGTTTGTTTTTCTTCTTTATGGGCTTGACTGCCTTTGAGTGGTGCCTTTCAACGTGAGCAGAGACGTTGAAACTTATCTTATCTTACTTTATTTTCGTAACAAGAGCACTCTGGCTGTGAACATTAGATGTTCCAGCGCGTATCTATAGCTCGTTTATATACTACTACTACTAGTACTACCACTATAACCATTTACGCTTTCTTTATACTCCCTTATGCAAGTACTCCTCTCATTATATACGAGTACCTCTCCTTATGTAAAAGTGGACCATCGAAGCATAAATACTTGGCAGTGATGATGAAAAAGCGGTGGATCATGACGAACCCAACATTCCATGATTTAATGCAATGGCACTGGATTGCCGAGGGCCCAGGCCATGCACTGCCAGCTGGTGCCAGCTAGTGCCAAGGTATCTACCCTTATCTAACCCTAACGCGTACACACCCCACCATGATTGGTGATTGCCCTCACCTTTAACGGAGTCCGTTTTCTTCCGGCTGCTTGCATCATCCCTCATTGTCTCAACAAAAAGTTTATCCTTTCCACCATCAAATAACTATCTAGATCTTCCATTTCAATCTTTCTTCTTTTTCGTTTTTTGTAGTTTCCTCATTAGACTATTTCTAGTTATTTCCCTTTTTCTTCCACACACAATAGACTACAAAATGGGCGGTGGCCCTGTACCCAATGCCCCCGCGGCCAAACCGGCCGATCTGCCCCCGGCGCCTGGCCTCCCTCCGGCTCCGGAGGTATCCATGAAAACCATCCCCATGGCCGGCCTCCTCGTCGACGTATTCGGCCTCTCCGAGCTGCCCGACTCCCAAACCGCCCCGATAACATGCCTCTGGCTTCTCCACCCTCGCGGCCGTGCCCGCAGGCGTATGCACGATATTGCCCGTCGCGTAGTTCACGCCTACCACCAGACCTCCTCGGCTTCTTCACGTGGGTTGATTGCCCTGGCGTTTGATATGCCGAATCATGGGTCGAGGATGGTGAGCAAGACGGGGAATTTGACGTGGCAGAAGGGGAATGAGACGCATGCTATTGATATGTTGGGCGCGGTGAAGGGTGGGGTGGGGGATATGGCGGGTTTGATGGATGTGGTGGGTGCGTATATCAAGAGGACGCATGTAGATGCTCATGTTTGTCTGGGCTGGAGTTTGGGAGGGCATGCCGCTTGGGAAGCGTGGATTGGGGAGTCCAGACTCGATGCTGTCGTGTCGGTGGTGGGATGTCCTGACTATATGGGTATGTTCTTTTCTTACATCTTGTCTTATCTCCTTCACCTGGATGTTCTTGACTAACATGTGACCAGGATTGATGCGCTCAAGAGCTAGAAACCAAAAGCTCGACTGCGGCGACGACTTCTTCGGCAGCAAATACTTCCCCAACGACCTCGTCGGCTGCTGCCAATCCCACGACCCCCGCTGCCTCCTCTTCGGCACCAACCCGCTCCCCTCCAGACCTCTCTCCCCCGCCGAGCGCTCCCGCATCGCCCAAACCCTCGCCGCCCGAGGCTGTTCCCGCGGCAAGAAGCTTCTCCTTCTGTCCGGCGCGGATGACAAGCTCGTGCCGCACGCGTTCACGGCGCCGATGGTCAAGTTGTTGGACGACGTTGGCGGGGTCGATGTGCAGGATAAGTTGTATAAGGGGGTTGGGCATGCGTTTAGTGCGGATATGGTGAGGGAGGCGACGAGGTTTTTGGTGAGTGCTGTGGAGAGTGGGCCGAGAGAGAGGGCGAGGATTTGAAAAATGTAAGGGGAGAGTCGCAAACTAGAAGCGGTGGATATAGAGAAAGATCTTTTTTAGAATAGACCATGATAGACATAGCAAGCCATGCTTTTTTAGAATCTTTATATCTTTCAGCCCCAAGGTCGCGGCGCATCATCTACGAGCGTCTCCTCATCTCCTTTTCCTGTAGTCTTCAACCCCGATGATTGAACATCCTCACAGCTCTCCGGGAAAACACCCTGCCACGTCTCCCACGGGTTCCGTCTCCGTCTCTTCCCTCTCAACTTCTTCCCCCTCCCATGCGGATCACTCAACCAATCCCCCACGGCCTCTTGCACACCCTTCTGTGCACTCTCCTTCTCAGGATCAAGCTTCGCCATCCCAGGCGGGTCAATTCCTACGTAGGATGTCCTATGCTCTGGCCAGCCGATGGCTTTGCAGTGTTCCCGGAGGCGGGGCTGCTTGAATCCGTGGCTGATGATGGTTAGATGGAGGGGCCAGGTGTGGAAGCGCGTGTAGTAGAGGGTGAGGCTGAAGAGGATGTTGTGGTAGGAGTCGAGGGCGCGGCAGTCTAGGAGGATTTGGTCTAGGGTGACGGGGAAAGCTTTGGAGCCTTTTTGTGAGCTTGGTCTTTCGGATGGCTCAATGCCTTTTGGTGTGTTATGACTATTCTTGACGTTAGCTTGG
Source organism: Waltergamsia citrina (assembly GCA_022814615.1). Taxonomy (NCBI): domain Eukaryota; kingdom Fungi; phylum Ascomycota; class Sordariomycetes; order Hypocreales; family Bionectriaceae; genus Waltergamsia; species Waltergamsia citrina. The sequence goes on along the minus strand of JAKLNE010000049.1, from coordinate 230,517 downwards.
ATTTTTATAATGAGACAGGAAGGTTTTTGGGAAGAAGAGTGATGGCGTACTCTACGAAATATAAGCCATGTTCGCGGGCGATGTTGAGATAACTTTCGGCTTCGGAAAGGTACGTCTCTTTTCTTGTACGGCCCCTTCACATCCTGTCAGTCTCAAGTCATCATTCTTCACAATAGAACAGAGGGAAAAGTAATTGGAGGAAATACCCAGAGAACGCGAGAGTTGCGTTTGCGCTCTCGCGCGCAAGCAAGTCAACACCAGCTTTGATGTGCTCAATGAACGTGGGTGTTTCCCCGCGCTGAAAATCGGCAATGAGCCATTCTTCCTCGTTTTCACCGGCAGAGGAACCGCCTTGCCAGATGCCGTGGCAGCAGACGATTATAAGATGCGTTGGTGGTGACATTTGGCGTGGAAGTATGAGAAACGTGGGTGATGTGGCTTTGTACTAGTTGGTAAACGAACGCGTTAAATGGAACAGATGAACCGGACCAGATCAGGTGATTCACGCACGAGGATGAAATATTGTAGCGTGGGTATTACAAAAATACATATAAGAAAAAAGATCTAAAATTGGATAAAACTATGTTATTATACAGTCTACTGTCTTCGTGAGACTCATTATACAATATACCCATCGTGAACGCCGGGTAGCAGATAGTGCCGCTGCCATGGATAAGGTAAAGTATACAGATGCTCCACCGCATTGTCGCGGGAAATTTTGTTTTTTTACAATCAACCCAATCTTCTCCCTTTAAACATCTTCGACTCCAACTCTTCCCATGTTGCCGTTGAGGTCGAATCGCCCGGTGTAGGCGGCTGGTCTATGCCCACTGGCCGCCCCCAGAAGTCGTACTTCACGGGCTCAGTCTCATCCACCACCTCTGGCACCTCGTCCTCTACCCAGTCTTCAGGTTCCGGAGGAGGGTCTACCACATCTAGCTCTGTGGGATCCATAAACGGCGAGGTGAAGCTACGCGGGGGCCGCCCGTATATCTCCATGTGCGTGAGGGAATATTCCTTGGGCGCATCAGGGTGGAGACGGATTTGTTCCATGGCTTCCTCGTATGCTTTTTGGTGCTTGTCGGCTTGTTGTCGTAGTAGCCCTGCCTCTTGCTGCAGCTGGGACAAGGCTCCGTCGATTGGTTGTTCACCTTGTTGGGATTCGTTCGCAATGTCGTTGCCGATGCTGCGTAGGGCGGCTGCGTAGCCGTAAAACTGGCGTCGATGCCGCATGGCTCTTTTTCGTAGAGCGGTGACTTCTGGGATTTCGGGTTTGGGGGGTTCTTGTTCAGCGAGCATGTCGATCTCGTTGAGTGGGTAGGTACCAGTTTCGGCCTGTGGATTGCGATTTGGCGGAGGCTGTTGACGAGCGGCTTCCTGGGTTGGAGGTTCCTGGTCTGAGGACTCCTCGATTTGACTCTTCTCTTCTGGTGACTGCCCAGTCACTGTCTCCTGTGTTGAAGTTTCCTGGCTGGGCGTCTTCGAGGTTGATGGCGTTGTTTCTAGCGGATCTTGAGACAATGTTTCCTCTGCTGGTGTTGCTGGCGAGTCTTGTGGAGTCTCTTGACTCGAAGCCTCCTGCGTCGGTCCCTCCTCCGTAGACGCGTCTTCTAATACTTGATTCTGCCCCCCACCTCCTTGGATCCTCTTCATAGCCTTCTCCATTTGATGACGATGCCAATGGGACCTGGCACTGCGAAATTCCTGATACTCGCCCGTTGTTAGAGGCCGCTGTCTCCAAAGCTTACTGAAGCGCCAGAGCTGTGATGATCCAGGCTGACTGGTTGGCAACTCGCGGGACCGCTCGAGACCCTTAAGCAAGTAGAAGTCTCGAATTAGGTAGAGACTTCCTGTGACCACTACTTGGCCAGATCCGGCCTTTTGAGCAGCCCACTTGATGGCATCTGTAATGTTGGGCTCTCCATCGTAGATCTGCTCGCTGCTTCCAACGATGTGTTTTAGGATATCTTGCCCGATGTTAGCTGGGGTTGATTGAGGCTCGTTGCTCCGCTGATCGTATTCGACAAACGCCACGTTATCTTGCGGCCGCACCAAGGTCTCAAGCATCTTGGTGAAGGGTTTTGTCGTACTGGATGAAAGTCCCATGACCCAGGTAATCGGCTTCTCCGCCGATCGCAGGTGATTGTCCGTATATCTTGCCAGTGCTTCCACTCCAAGTAGGTTGTGGGCAGCATCCACGAGTACAGGGACGCGATAGCCTCCCTCTGTCAATTTTGTAATACCAACCCATTCCATACGACCGGGTAGATATGGCTCCATTTCCAACAGTTTGTCGAGGTTGATCTCCTGGTAGGGAAACAGGTGGCGGAAGGCCAAGGCCGCGCAGAGAAGATTCTGGATTTGGTATTCTTCCAGCTTCCAGCGTTGATTGTCCAGAGTAGAGAGGAAAGACTCGGCTTTCCAGGTTGGAACTATACGCGTGCCGATCTTCCTGGCATGGTCTCGTAATATTTTGATGACTGTGGGAGGATTGGTGTGGTCGACGACGCAAGGTACCCCCGGGCGCATAATTCCCGCCTTGACCTTTGCGATATCCTCTATTGTCTTTCCAAGGTACTCCTGGTGGTCAAGGTCAATCTTCGAGATGACCGCGACGGCCTTCCGGCGCATGACGTTGGTAGCATCATCGGTCCCGCCCATACCAACTTCAACGATGCCATAACGCACGCGCATCTTGTTGAAGACGCGGAACGCAGCAGCTGTCTCGAGCTCAAAGGGCGATAAAGGCCCAGGCGCCTCGCTGGATGCTAAGCGCCATCCTCTCTGTCTCCGCTGATACAGGGCCTCAACCTTATTTGACTCATCCTCGTACACCCGCGGATTCACATATCTCCCGTTTATAGTGATGGAGTTGTGCTTCTCTGGGAATGCCGGCGAAACATAACGACCATAGCTGATGCCTGCTAGAGTGAAAAGCCCTGAGAGGTATGCGCAAATAGACCCCTTGCCATTGGTGCCGCCGACGTGAACACCCTGCCAGTCCTGGATCTCAGGCACAACACGAACGATGCGCTCGAGACCTAGCCTGATATCCCGAGTAGCCTTTTCGGCCTCCTTCTTGGGGTTAATGACGGCCCGGATACGGCTCAGGGCGTGGGAGACCTCGGGAGCTGGGGGCATGGCTCGGCATGCTAGATGAGATGGTGCGTTGGGCTTTCCAGACGAGGTGATGAGCCCCTTAAGAAAGATAATGCATTGATTGCGGCGTCTTCAATGACCTCTTCCTCCTGCTGAGATGTCGGGTGCTGGGGTTGAGTATTGGCGTGAGTGATATGGTCTCATATCAAATTTCGTCGGCCTTTCACTGATGAGCTGCGACTTTGGCGCGTGGAGCCGTATTGCACCAGCCACAGAACGGGGGTCAGCCACGAGGATCAGCCACAGGACGATGGACTGCATCAGCCACATACCGTCCGACGCGCCACTGGAGCCAAAGGGCTGGAGACTTTGGTAGTGGCTGTTAGCCAATGAGTGCTTACGTCACTCACTCCCCGCTAGACCACTAACAGCGTTGACCTAACGAACTGCCCAATGGCTGGAAACAGTTCGTGTGGCTGAGACGGCCAGTTGCCAGTTGCCAGTGCCTTTAGTATCGGTGGAGCCCTTCAGCCGCGCCATGTTTTTCTCATTTCCCTTTTGCTTCTATTCTCAACCTACTCGTACCTCATGACCCTATCCTAACCCTTCGCTGAATCATCCGCCATTCAGCGCCCCACGACCGCGCTTCCCTTCTCCATCTCGAAGCTGTCGCGACAACCACGCACGGCCACCCTCCTTTTGCGCCGCGTCTTTTTTTTACACGGTTTACGGGGTTTAATCAATCCCTCTCCGTGCCGACAGGACAGGGACACAGAGCACGGGTCGCGAACCAGGAGCCAAGGACTAAGGACCCTGGGCAGCCACTCCTTGCCCACCCTCAGCTCCATCCATCCATCCATCCACCCGCCGCCTTCTTGTCGCGACCACGCCGTGTGCATTAACTTTTCCATCTCGTACTCGTAAAGCGGACATCTTCCCACCCTGTCCATCTTTGAGGCATCATTGTTTTTTTTTTCCGGCGCCGTTCTTCTTTTATTCGTTTGATTTCTGAGGTTTTTTCTTCGCGTACGCCTCTGCAAAATGGGTCTTCCGTAAGTTATACCATCATCATCTTATGAGCCACCTCCACCAATTTGGCGTGCAGGGCGCATTTTGCGCGTCACCTGCAGCCCTTCCGAGCGGCGCAAAGCCTCTGCGCATTTTCATCTTACATTTACTTTCACGATCCTCACTAACACTGCGCTTACTACAGACTCTTTATCGCCCCCGTCGCATCAGACACCCCGCAAAAATGCCCGCACAAATCCCAGACAACCTCATCCCCTCCGCGCACGGCCATCCGTCGCCTGGCGCATATAAGCGCAGCGCGCGAACGTGCTTCGTTGAACAGGCGCTCTCGGCAGATGGACTATCGCATGCGAAGACAAGAACTGCCTGGGATCGGCGAACTTGGCGTCAGAACCAGGGTTACACCGCAAGCTGAACAGGAAACTGTGGCACGGTATATCTCCCTGGAATTTGAGAGCGATTGGGAGTATGAGCGCAACGACGCGACCCGAGAGCAGCAGAGGGCGCTGTTGAGGCAGCTCATGCACAATCGTTTTGGCCCCAGATGGCGGGAACGCGACTGGACCCAGCCCCAGCAAGACCTTGACTCGGACTGGTGGTCTATTGAGGCCCGGCTACACCTGCGCAGAGCTCGTCTTGTAAGTATCTTTTTTTGCCTATTGTTAAACGCTTGCCCCCTGCTGACCATGTTGTAGGTTCGGGTTATGGACAACCGACGGGATGCCCCGGCTAATTGGATGAGACCTGGCGCCATCGACATTATCCCAACCGACTCGTGGACAGAGCAGGCCTCGATTCCCCCTCTTCCCCTGGTCGAGGAACCAGAGCCCAGGATACGCCGCATCCAACCTTCATACAACGAGCCCCTAACTTGGCCTCCCGTGCCGCCAGAGATGAACGGCTTGGGTGATCGACAGCGGAGTCTGAGTCCCGAAGGCTGGGATACGCTTTTGACGACACTGACCCCTGACCCTCAACCGCCTAGTGCCAATTCATCGTTTGCCTCGAATTCAGCATCACAGAGCACTACGAATCAAAGCGCTGCGGCTTCCTCCAACACATCCATTTCGGAGCCACAACAGCAGCCGACGGATTCCACACAAGAACAACCTTGTGACTCGGGGTGTGAAAACTCGGATACAGAGCAGGCTGAACTGCCGCGGATGCGACATGTGAGATATCGGCCCCGCCGTCATTACCACCGTAGGCCGCGTCCTGTGGAGCCCTCTAACAACTCTGGCGCCGTCCGTTTCTGGCTTCCACCGGGCTCGGATCCAGAAGGCACATCGACATCCACTAGCAACCGATCACCATTTTCCCATGCACCCTCTTTGCCAGCTCGCGCTCAGCAGTCCGAGGCAGTGGAACCACGAAGGCCCTCCCCCTTACGGCGAAATCCCAGCGGCGAGCTAGCCGGCTACCCCGGCTCCGCTCGCCGCGGAATATGGATAGGTCGCCTGTCCGTGGGGGCTTCTGACGACGAAGATTCAACACCGCGCTCGCGTCGCAATCGTGAAGATTCGGCGGGCTCGGGCAACAATACGGGAACGGGCGACGATGACATTCTGGGGTGGCAGCGAATTGTCCGAAGTCTAGCGCATCGGCAGGATATACCGGATGAGTGGTGGGCTGAGGCAGGCCTTAGCCGGACCTTGTCCCGAGAGGCTCGGGACTAAAATATGGGGGACGTGTGAAGTGGTAATTTGGATTCTTGCCAATGTGCTCAAGCATCGTATATGTTTGAAAAGCTGGCTGTTACGGATGTTTGTTTTTCTCTCTTTTTTCCCCTAATGAACGGCGTTTTTGGACGACTTAAGGGCGGGGTTCGAATCAAGGAGTTCTTGCTTTGAAGTTTACGTGTATTATCGGAAGAGCATTTGGCGAAAATTTGGCGAGATTCTATTGACATGGTGGTCAGATAGAGAGATATAAAGCAGTGGGATGAATGGAATGATGAATGGCTGTTTGAGTCTCGAACCTCTGAGCGTATACTTGTGTGATGTTGATTATATGTCCTGCCTCTGTTTGCTTAATTGATTAGAATATCGCTTCCAATAATCGATCGCCGAGTTTTTGGTTAGGCACAGCTGGGATGACATGTACATGTCCTGTATTAATTCTACTAAGAGTATTATTTTGCGTATTACTTGGTTAAGGGGTGGTGGGTATTAAGACCCTCGCCTCCTATATTCATCTTACTCTGCTGATATCAGAGGCCCCGAACAAGAAAAGCAGGAAACGGAGTCAGCTCAATCGGAACCCAATCCAGGACATCAAGCGAGGCACAGTGATTCTCATTCTCGAATCGTAACGCATCGTGAGATGAAGTGAATCAATCCCATTACCGACATGACCCTTCGTCAGGGGGGAGGGAAGCCTAAGCGTGAGACAGTCATCTCGTCTGCGCCCAACGTTCCGTTGTGTCTTCCCCACCTGCTCAAGGCTAATGATTGAACAGTGAAAGAATAGTAAATTCATGCATAAACTGCCATACATGACGGAGGTGTTGTGCGCCCAATGGTGTGGTAAGATTGGGGGGAGACAGCGTCTCAGAGTTTTGAGGTTCGGCAGGTTGAAATTCCTACTTTAACTCGCTAGACTAAGGTATCTGGATCTTGGGAGTCATCATCACTTTGGTTGTGACTGAACTTGGTGTGTAGGTTATTCTCACGCCTTATAAGGCACTATGGCTGACGCGAGATGCATGTGCTCATCACCATGTTACGTCGTTCCAAGTTTGAGGTTGAAGTATTGATGCTATAAGTAAGGTAGTTAGTAGTAGTAAGGCACAGGAAATTCTGTATTAGGCTTATTGGGCCGTCGATTGAGTCTCCCTCTATGAAATGGCGTTGATGCCCTGAAAAGCGCTGTAATTAGTGGGGTTGGCTGTGTTTACAGGGGATTCCTTCTAGCCATGCCTTTCTCTGGATTTGCTGTATTATCAGTAAATGATTTATTTAGTATTAGCGTCCGACTGAGAGCTCAGCTTGGAAACCAGAAACAGACGACAACAACCTTAGATAGTTTGATTACCTTCGACCTTAAGTTAACCTTACATTAATTTTCCATGTTACAATCAACAGCTTCAACAACGGCCCCCATCATCGTAAGACACCGCCGAACCACTTATTCAGGACGAATACGATCCCATTCGATCTCCCTGGATTGCTAGACCGGCTGTTTCCTCCCCACCAAACTCCACCACCCTGGACGTTGGACGCTGGACGTTGGACGTTGGAGGTCATACCGAATGTGAACCAACGACTCGACCTGCCCTCGACAAACCGATCCTAACATCTCGCAACCACCCACGCAAAGAGATTGTGCGAAACATACCTTTCGTCGAATAATAATCATAATCAACCGAATGCCAGTCTGAAGCAAGGAAACCGGGGGTTCTTCCACTTTCGAATCGACCGGGCAATGCAACCTCCTCCCTCTCGCCGAGAGCTCGCGGCCGCGTCTTCCTCCTCCTCCGCCTCCCCTGTTTCTCCTCGTCCTTCACACCCTTCGACATCATCTTCCTCCTCGACTCGCCGCCGTAGCCGATCCTTACTAGCCTCGTGCCTGCGGAGGTAGAACCACAAGAGGGGCCACGACCAAGGGACAAAACTGCGCGAGGAGGAGATGCCCGAGCGGCACCAGTACCACGGACAGCCTCCCAACGGGCGCGCTGTGGCTGCGAGAGAGTCCAGGGGCACGCCTGTACCGGGGACGCCTTCGAGGAAGGAGAAGACACGGGAGAGTTTGGCGGTGCAGGATCCGGGGTTGAAGGACTACGTGGGTGAACCCCTCCCGCGCAGAGCTCATTCTGCCTAAGCAGCAGACATAATGAATTTTTATAATGAGTATTTATTCTGAAGGACGACGGAGCTAACGTCTTGAATAGCGTTTAGGAGAATGTCTCGGCAAGGGCGCCTTTGGGGCAGTGTATAAGGCCTTCAATTGGGGCACGGGCGAAGCTGTGGCTGTGAAGCAGATCAAACTGACCGACCTCCCCAAGAGTGAGCTACGGATGATTGAGGTTGGTTTTGGAATATGTCATCTTGAAACAAAATGATTGACTGACACGGAACATGTTGTAGAGCGAGATTGACTTGCTCAAGAATTTGCTTGTAAGACTGACTGCTATAATTATGTCTGTTATATGGAGTGGAGTGACTTGGCTGACTGGTTTCTTAGCATGACAACATTGTCAAGTATATCGGCTTCGTCAAAACTGCCGAGTGCCTGAATATTATTTTAGAGTATGTACAGTGACACTCGCCGGCGACATATGTTCGGATGTGGACTGACCACGGAATAGGTACTGCGAGAATGGCTCGCTGCACTCGATATGCAAGGCCTACGGCAAGTTCCCTGAGAACCTGGTCGGCGTTTACATGACCCAGGTCCTCCAAGGCCTGCAATATCTCCACGATCAAGGTGTTATTCATCGTGACATCAAAGGCGCCAACATTCTCACCACCAAGGATGGCACCGTCAAGCTGGCCGACTTTGGGGTCTCTACAAGCACGTTGGCGAGCGGGCAGGATAAGGAGGCGCAGGTGGTCGGCACTCCTTACTGGATGGCACCGGAAATTATTCAGCTATCCGGTGCAAGCTCTGCGTCTGATATTTGGAGCGTGGGATGCACAGTTATAGAACTGCTTCAGGGAAGGCCCCCGTACCACAATTTGGCTGCAATGCCTGCCCTGTTTGCTATTGTGAATGATGATCACCCCCCGCTCCCAGAAGGCATCTCAGCGGTAAGATAACGATAGCCATTGAACAAATTTGCAGGTTACTGACTATTTCTAGGCCGCACGAGACTTTCTCATGCAGTGTTTCCAAAAAGATCCAAACCTGAGAGTGACGGCACGGAAACTACTCCGCCACGCCTGGATCGTCGGCTGCCGTCGAGCCGATGTACCGATATCCAAGTCTAAAGCTCCCGACAACTTCACACAGGCTGTCGAAGAAGTCAAGCAGTGGAATAAAGCCTTGGAATCGTCGGAACCTAATCTTCGTGCCTCAACAGGGTCTGATAGTCATGGCCCACCTTCACGTTATATCGGAGGAACTCCGGCGAAGGCATCCCTTTCTCTAGCGAAACCTAAGCCCGGAACAGAGGCTTTCTTGCGGCCAGAGCTAGCTGGTAAGCTCTTCTCGATTCTGCACTTTGTGAGTGTTGGTGAATATGCGCGGAGACTGACTAAACCATGTACTAGATGACGACAATTGGGATAACGACTTTGCAACGGCAATCTCACCCAGCGCCCTGAAATTACCTCATCTGAAAGGGCAAGATAACTTTGGAGGCTTGCTATCGAGCGACAAGCTCAAAGCTTTTGCCTCGGTGGACGACAGCAGGAATGAGAGCTACGATGATGACTTTGAAGGCGAGCTTATGACGATTAGGGGACCTAGCTTCCTCCAGGATTATGAATCACAAGAGCAAACTATTCGGCCAACTCCTCGCAAGACGGATAAGACTACTGGTGCCTCCCCGAAAGCCCACCGCAGGGGGAAATCAAGCGTCAGCAAGGCACCTGCTCACATTGCCTCACCGCACAATCATAAATCACCACCTAAATCGCATTTCAACAAATTCGAACTCCCTTCACGACCAGATATCTTTTATCGCGAACAAAGCGTGGAAGACTATTCAGACCTGTTTATAGACAATGATGATGTCTTTGACCGCCAGCCCAATCAGGCTGGGAAGAAGGTATATGAGGCTTGCTTTGTGCAACGATTGACATTTTGTTAACAATGTTTTGACCCAGGACTTGCGTCAGAGCGATGCACCACGACTGTTCCACCCGTCAGATCTCACGAGCCTCCCGCGATCGATGCAGGCACCCGATGGTGGGAGTCTGAGAAAGAAGTCGGCCTCGCGACCGTCAGTCCTACCTGACAGGCCCATGCGGCGAGCAAAATCTTCCATTGAGATTCAAAAGTTTGCCGAGGACGATGACGAGGACTTTTCTGATGTGTTTGGTCCTGCTAGCAGTCATTTGGAGAAGGAAGAGAGCGAGCTGGGATCAGAGGACGGCGGTCTTATGCTCATGTCTAAGATTTCGAGCAATTCGTGGTTAGGAGATGATGAAGATGAGGATGACCCTTTTGCGTCCATGGATCCTGGCTGGGATGAGATGGATCTTGAGGCGAATATTGCGAGAGACCGACACGCTCGACTGGCTGAGAAGGTCGAAGCGCTAGTAAGAGAGCTCAAGACGACAGAGGGTGAAGATCACTTATCTGAGCTGACGGAAGAATTGGTAAGTTTTGAAGCATGCTCTGTGTCTCATACTTTGACTAACATGCCCAGCTTGAATTGCTATGGGAGAATGTTGAGGTCAAGAATTTGATCTTGAGTGCACATGGTCTTCTCCCCATCTTGGAAATTCTGGAGCCCTGCACTGTGAAGAGTAGGCAATACATGATTTTGCAGCTCCTCAAAGTCGTCAATGCGGTAAGTCACAACACGGTAACTATGCAGCTGCCCGTGCTAACATGAAGCAGATCATTCTAGACGATGTAGAGATACAAGAAAACCTCTGCTTCGTTGGTGGAATTCCAATCATTACTAAGTTTGCTGCTCGGCAATACTCAGACGAGATTCGTCTCGAGGCGGCAGCATTCGTACGGCAAATGTATCAAACATCAACATTGACGTTGCAGATGTTCGTTTCTGCCGGTGGTCTCAACGTTTTGGTTGAGTTTTTGGACGAAGACTACGACATGTCAACCGACCTGGTGCTCATTGGCGTCAACGGCATTTGGAACGTTTTCGAGCTACAAGGACCTACACCGAAAAACGACTTTTGCAGAATCTTCTCCCGAAGCAAGATTCTATATCCTTTGGCTTTGGTATTACATCGAGTTCTAGACGACGAAGGGGAGGACGAGTTAGACGAGCTGATCGAGGGACGGATCGTCAACATATTTTATTTGTTCAGTCAAGCCGAGAACTACGTCAAGGAGGTGGTCGCAGATCGCCAAGTTCTGAAGAGTGTTCTCAAAGACTTACAGCGGATGACTCCAGTTCATCAAATTACGATGCTCAAGTTTATCAAGAACTTATCGATGCTGTCAACGACCCTCCAGGCATTACACTCAGCAGACGCTATTGAGTTTTTGATTGACCTGCTGAGCTACAGCATGAAGAAGGGCCAGCAGCATTTCCGAGAAATTTCGAATCAGGTCCTCAACACAATGTTCAATCTCTGCCGACTGAACAAGGAGCGGCAAGAGGATGCTGCTGTTGGTGGCATTATCCCCTTATTATTACGAATCTTGAAAACGGACCGACCACCAAAGGAGTTTGCACTCCCTATCTTGTGCGACATGGCCCACTCGGGAGCCAAGGGCAGGAGATACCTTTGGCAGAATAATGGCCTTGCATTTTACGTCTCATTATTAACGGATCAGTACTGGCAGGTATCGGCGCTGGACGCCATCCTGATCTGGCTACAGGAGGAGACGGCGAACGTGGAGTCGCATTTAATGGATGGGAACTTTACCCGAGCTATCGTTAGCTCCTTCGATACAAACCGTTTGAAAGCATTCGACTCGAACCTTTTGGAACCGCTGCTCAAGCTTTTACGTCTCAGCCCGTCTATTGCTGGCTCTTTGGCACGGCCGGAGCTGTTTGCTGGTATTGCGCAGAGACTGGGGCACAAGAAAGCTGTAGTGAGGCTGAACTTGCTTCGTCTTGTACGCACCATCATGGACTCGAGCGAGCCTGGATTATTCGGCAGCGGTGACGGCTCTAGGACGCTCAACACCGCACAGGTCCGCTCCCTCATGGAATCCATCCAGAAACTCGCCGAGACAGATACAGCCGTCTTAGTGAGGAACTTGGCCTCAGAGCTGGTTCGGTCACATATCGGTGGGGGCAACTCCGCCATGCTCATGCTCCATGAGACGGCTTCTTCGTCGCAGCCTGGGTCGTCGTCGCGTCGTACGGCTACTAGGAGAAATACGAGCTACACGCCTCCCGGGTTTCATTCTTCGAGTTCGGTGCCGCTGACGCCCACGCATCGGAGTAGGGCTAGTTTAGCAGGGAACGCGTTTGTCGAAGTGGCTGCGAGTCCGCGAAGAACGGCAGCGCTGGAGAGGGAAGCGGCTATGTATCGACCAAGGAGCCGTGATGGGCCTACGGGGCTGCCGCGGAGAATCAATGGCAGCGAGTCTAGTCTGGCGAGTAAAGGGAGTCGGTTGCCGAGGACGTCGACTACTTCTCTCTCGAGCACTAGCAGTGCCAGCAGCAATAGCCGGGTAGCGGGGAGTAGCAGCGGCGGAGGTTTACGAGAAGCTCCCCGCGTCGTCAGAAGCGACAGTAGCATGAGCAACAAGGAGAATACGGGGAGGGTGCTCGCACCTTCTGGCATGGCAGCTACACCGCAGAGGTCGAGGGATAGAAGGGCGACGGATGCAGAGAGGGAGGCGGCTATGGTCGCTGCGGCTGCGAAGAGGAGGAGTCGAGCTCCGAGTGATATACGATGGAGCTGAGTTTACGATGGAGTTGGAAGATAAGAGCTCGGTTAAAGTAGATGATTACGGCTACGTGATGAGATGTGTGTTGGTATGAAGGATGAATGGGATTGGGATGCATTACGGGGGTTAAGGGGAGCATCCCGCGATTAAGCGAATTATACTAGAGCATAAACAGTGTTACTTTGCTTACATGAAGCTGGCTGTATGAGGACTTGTGAACTTTTGTCATCCCTAAGGTGTGTACTAGTGTAGGTTCCATACAATTGCCATTTGTATGAAGATCTTATGGTGTAATATGTCGCTAAGCAAGTTGAAGGCAAAGTGGGAGAACAATACTAGACTTTTTTTTAAAGGACTATCTAATGTTGAGAACACTATTGAAATGAACGCCCTCGACGCCCTACTTTTCATCCCTATCATATAAACAGCACAGCTTGATGATAAGACATGTATCATGAAATAAGATAAATTGTATGCTCATATCGACCAACTCAAATAGGTTACTTCTTTTGCTTCGGCATCTTCTTCTCCTCCATCTCCTCAACATCCTTCTTCTTATGAAAATGCGGCGCCAACTCGGACAACCACCTCGCCTCAATGGGCATCACACTCCGCATGTACTCCTTGGTCGTCTGCACCAACTCAAAGTACACCACCATCTTCTCCGGTGGGTCAATCGCCATAAGCACACTGCTAGGATGAATCCAAACCGTCGTGTTATTCTTCACAGTGCGGTAGCTATCCCCGCTTTTCTGCAACCGCGCCGCGTTGGGGAAGAAGCCCGCGGTTATGGCACGCTTGATGGGCCGTAGGTTGCTGGAGCCGCAGGTCGACGGGCTGACTTCTACGCGCTCGCAGAGTTTGCCGAGTTGTTCTCTTACATCGCGAGCGCGTGTGAGGGATCGTTGTTGGAGGAAGTTCTCGCGGGCCCAGACGGGGGAAAAGTCGCTGTCGACCCATTGGTTCCAAACGTTTAGAAGGGTGATGTGATCACCGCCGTCTTTGATGGTGAAGCGGTTGCGGGCGCTGTCGGCGTGGATCTTCTTGTCTTTGGGGCGGAAGAAGAGTGCGGAGGCTTCGCCGAGCATGGATACGATGGAGAGGACTTCGTCGACGCAGCCTTCTTTGTCGGCGGCGAGGACGGCTTTGGCGAGCATGGGGTCGGTGGGGAATTCAGCCATTTGGCGGCCGAGTTTGGTGAGTTCGCCCTTGTGGTTGAGACCTTGTAGGGCAAAGAGTTGGTTGAGGGCGCCGATTAAGGCTTCTGTCGGTGGGGGGTCCATGAAGTCAAAGTCAAGGAGCTCATTGATGCCAAGGGATTTGAGCTGCAAGACCACGCCGTTGAGGTTGGTCCGCTGGATTTCAGGCATGGTTGACTCGTCCATTTCGTTCATGTAGGCGAACTTTGTGTACAAGCGGAAGCATTTTCCAGGGCCGACACGACCGGCACGACCGCTTCGTTGGTTGGCCGAGGCCCGTGAGCAGGGGACGACGACGAGGTTGGACATGCCTGTCTGTGGGTTATAGACGTTCTCCTTGACGTAGCCGGGGTCGATGACGTAGACGATGCCATCGATGGTTAAACTCGTCTCAGCGATGTTGGTTGCGAGAACCACCTTTCTTGCTCCGTCAGGGGTGGGTTCGAAGATTTTGGATTGTAGTTCGGAGGGCAGGTTGGCGTAGATGGGGCAAATGACTAGTTCCTTGATTCGACTACCGAGCTTTTTGGCGGTTTCGGCAATTTCTTGCTCTGCGGCTTCAATCTCGTCTTGACCTGTTAAGAAGATGAGAATATCGCCCTTGTCCTGCGTCGTGTGGATTTGGAACGTGGTGGTAATGGCAGCAGCTAGGTAGTTGGCTTCGGGGGCTGGGGTATAGTAGATATCCACGGGGTAACGACGGCCGGGGATGTTGAAGATGGGAGCATCGTCGAAGTAGGCGGCGAATTTTTCTGCATTCATGGTAGCGGAAGAAATGAGCAGTTTCAAATCCGGTCGCTCTCGTGACAAATCCTTGACCAAAGCGAGGAGAATATCCGTATGCACCGTCCGTTCGTGAGCCTCGTCAATCATGATGGCAGAGTACCCGGCGAGATCTGGCTCTGTCATGAACTCTCGTAGAAGCATACCATCCGTCATGTACTTCAAGATGGTCTTGTCGCTTGTGTTGTCTTCAAATCGAATCGAGTATCCAACTTCATTACCGACCTTGACGCCCACTTCCTCTGCCACACGCGCGGCAACACTCATAGCAGCCACTCGGCGAGGTTGCGTACATCCAACCTTACCCCTTTTAGTGTATCCCGCTTCATGTAGATACTGAGGCAGCTGAGTCGTCTTTCCGCTTCCCGTCTCTCCCACAAGGACCAAGACCTGATGAGTTTCAAGCGCAGCTAGGAAATCTTCGCGGTACTGATAAATGGGCAGCGTTTTCCTTGTGTCCTGAATTGACAAAGCTTTCTTCTCCGCCGCATCAATCTGTGCGTCCAAGAACATCTGTTCCTTGGTCAGACCCTTTCCTTCACCAGGCATCTTATTGTCAAGATTCCACTGGATGTACTGCGCTTCGTCCATGACGTAGTCGTATTCATCGTTTTCTCGTTCAGATCGTTGAATTTGAGCCTTGGCTTTGTTGCTCTGCTCCCGCTCCCACTCTTCATGTTCCGTAACAAACTTCTCCTGACCAAACTCATCTTTCTCCACGTAGCGCTTGTACAGAGCTTCTTCCTTCTTCTTGCGGTCCATCTTGCCCTTCTCCGTGATGTAGTCCTCCGGCATCGTGTAGCCATCGCGATGATCGTCAATCTTCAGTCGTTCCTCGGCAAGACGCAGAATCTCTCGATTCTTGGCAAACTCGGCTTTCTCCTTCTCAGACAGGCGCATGCCGCTCCGGAGCTCTTCCGTCTCTTCAGCCACCTGTTTCCTCAGAAGAGCAAGGCGCTCCATTTCGCGCTTCTTGAGGTACTCCTGTCGGGAGCGGTCGCGAAGGTCCGGAAGCGCGGCATTACGAGCTGCGGCATCGTCGGCGAGCTTCCTGCGAGCCGAGTCGCCGTCTCTTTCACCCTTCTTCGACCTGCCATCGTCCTTGTTCTTGAGTCTCTTGGCGAAAGCATCTCGCTCTTCGATATCCTGCCTCCTTTGAAGTTCCTCTTTTGCGCCGTCGGATAAGTCCTCATCTTTCACATTGTCATCATCGTCATCGTGGCTGAGCTTGACGCGCTTGCTGGCGGACTCTTCAAAGTCAGGCTGCTCCTCTTGCTCCTCGGGCTCGTCAGAAGGTGGTTCTTCATCCGCCCACCGGTCGTCAAAATCAGCTTCAGCATCGCGGCGACGGTAGCTTTTAGAGCGGCTGCTTGTGTTGTGGGATGAAGTGCGGGGAGATCGCGAGCGACTCCTTTCGCGCCGTGATTTGGAGGATCGGTAACCGTCGTCGCGAGCGCGGTCGCGGTCGCGGTCCCTATCTCTGTCTCTGTTTCGATCTCGATCTCGATTCCGTGACTTGTGCTTCTTCTCCTTGGAGACCTTTTGAGGACCGACCTCTTGGTCGTCCATGGGGAGAAAGGCATATTTCTTCGAGCTCATGGTGGGAAGTGTTGCGTCGAGATGGCGAAAGGTCGGAGAAAGAATGGACTCAGACGGTCTCGTCTGGTAGAAGCAGACCAACGAGCAACTTCTCGAGTCTTGATTCTAGTTACAACCGCGCAAGTCACCCGGAAGCTGACTATTTGCTTCGAAGAAGAAGTAGTAGTAGTAGTCTTGGTGTGCCTGGAAGTTTGCCTGAAATCCCGAGATCCACTATCGCATCGCAAAAGCTCTAATCGATAAGCGAAAACGCGCTAATAGTGGCTAGTCTAGTTAGTGACGCATCCCTGCAGTCGCAGCAAGGGTCCATCCAAGAGAACACGCTGCATTTTAATCGCCAGCGTGTCGAATAGTTAATTCTACTAGTAGTTAGTTCTTAGAATTTCCAACCGCCACTTCAACCGCATTACTCCCACTCAGGACTAGGCTTCTGCCTCTATTCTAGGCCATCTGGCCGTCTGTATTGTATGAGACGTTTTCTTTTCTTATTTATTAATTAGCTGCTACCTCTTTCGAGCAAAATGCTGCTGCCCGGCGCGGCGTGGGCCTTCATCTTGTTGGCCTTGGTCCAAGTCGCTCTTTGCGCCGAGGATTATTACAAGGTTGGCAATTTCTCTTGGACGTCCAATTCCATCTTGTCTAACAATTTGATAGGTCCTCGGAGTTGACAAGTCTGCGACGGAACGACAACTCAAGTCTGCATACCGCCAGCTTTCGAAAAAGTTCCACCCCGACAAGAACCCGTAAGAAACCGAAGCACCACTAACTTAGCATGACTGAGCTAATTACTCGACTATAGAGGCGATGACACAGCTCACGAGAAATTTGTCGAAGTTTCCGAGGCGTACGAAGTCCTGAGCGACGAGCAGCTACGATCAATCTATGACCGCTACGGCCACGATGGCGTCGAGTCGCACCGCAACGGACAGGGAGGCGGAGGACACCACGACCCCTTCGACCTTTTCAGCCGCTTCTTTGGCGGTGGTGCTGGACGCGGGCGATCCCCAGGAAAGCCCAGGGGCCGCGACCGAGCGTTCAAAATCGCCGTCAGTCTGAAAGACTTTTACAACGGCGCCGAGTCCGAATTCGATTGGGAAAAGCAGTGTATATGCGACCATTGTGATGGCTCAGGGAGTGCGGACGGCAAAGTCCATACTTGCCAGACTTGCGGCGGCGCGGGCTCACGGCTCTTCAAGCAGCAGCTCGCTCCAGGCATGTTCCAACAAATGACCCGCACCTGCGACGCCTGCGGTGGACGGGGACAGACCATCAAGAACAAGTGTCCTCACTGCCGGGGTGAGCGTGTGGTGAGGAAAACGACGCCCGTGGATTTGAAGATTGCTCGCGGGCATGGGCTGGGCCACACCATTGTTCACGAGGGCGAGGCAGACGAGAGCCCGGATTGGGAGACAGGAGATGTCGTCCTCCATTTGGTGGAGCAGGATCCTTCAACATCAGAGAACCCCGATGGTCTGGATGGTCTCTACTTCCGTCGTAAGGGCGACGATTTATACTGGACCGAGTTGCTTTCCCTGAGGGAAGCTTGGATGGGCGACTGGACGCGCAACTTGACGCATCTGGATGCCCACGTGGTACACCTCGGACGCAAGCGCGGTGAGGTGATCCAGCCTGGTCATATTGAGACCATCGCCGGTGAAGGTATGCCCAAATGGCATGAGGATGGGGATAGCGTCTACCACAAGCACGAGTTTGGCAACCTTTACGTCACGTACGAGGTCGTTCTACCAGACCAAATGGATAACAGCATGCAAGGCGAGTTTTGGGATCTGTGGGAGAAGTGGAGAGGAAAGAAGGGCGTTGATTTACACAAGGATAGCGGCAGGCCGGAGAAGCCTCCTGTACGAGACGAGTTATAGACGACAATATTGCATGTATGGAGCTTAACACATAGACGAGTTGGAATTAGTATCGTGTCCCAGTGAATCCAAAGTGAATAGCACTCCTCGCTCACTTCATACCAGCTTTTTCCTCGCCATCCCATAACATTCTAACTGTCAGAATCATTATTCAATCTCAAAGGTTCTGTTTGTTCACTTCGAGGTCATTGCCGTTGAAGAGATACCGATCAGGGGCAGCTCTGTTGTAAGTGATCTGCCCCTTGACGGTCTGCTTACTGATAGCTTTCCAAAGATTTTTCCCATCCCTCTCTCCCTCGATATCAAACCGATAGGCGATGTAGCCGCTGACGTGCGCAGCGGCCGCCGAGGTCCCGGTCCTGTAGGAGTAGGCATCCGGCGCCCTGGCACTGGCAGCCTTGATGTCGACACCTGGTGCGAAAAGGTCGACCTTGGCCATGGAGTTGGCTGTGCGCATCCTTGTGTAGCTGCTGTCAAAGGCAGAAACGGTAATGGGCTGCTTCATGGCGGCGGGATAGGTGTTATACATGGTCCAGCCTAGGTTTCCGGAAGAAACAACAACAGTGATCCTCTTCTTGTGAGCCTCCTTGATCATGTTCATGACAACGTGGTCTTTCGCGCCCGTCTCGACGCCCAAGTGGATCACGGACCTCACCCAGCGTCGCTCGTGGGATAGAATGTCCTCTATAGCCCATCTCAGTCCGCTGGCTACGCTGCCGCTGTCCAAACCGTCTTTTCCGGCGATGCGGACGTCGACCAAGGTAGTGTTCTTGGCTACTCCGTATTTGAGACCACCAATGATACCGGCTACGTGAGTGCCATGGTCGAGATCAAATTCGCCAAAACGTCCATTGGTAGCGTCAAACACCTTTTCAACTCGAGAGGTGCCGTCTGGGTTGCGGAACTCCTCATGATCTGCTCTAATACCAGAGTCTAGCACGTAGGCATATGCTTCTCTGCCGTATGGAGCCTCATATAGGTAGTCGTAGATCTCGCCGACACCCGCGCCTTTGATAGGGGTAAAGTGGGAGATGGCGGCCAAGTTCCACGTAGCATTCTTTTGAACTATAGTGTAGGTGTAGGGCGCGGCGCCCAAGACTTGGCCTCGATGTTTCTATATGCGAGTGGTAGTGATTAGTACTTGTTGACTTGCCAACAATGAAACAAGATCGCATCGCTTGAGATTTCACTCACTCTGCCACGATCACTGTCTGGAAAGGAGTCATGGTCGCCGGGGTATTTTACGCCGCCCTTTGGACAGACCTGGTTCATTCCCTGATCATCAATACAGGCAGTAGTGTCAGACGGCTTTATTTCCTTAATCTCTTCGAAGTCTGCGTTCTTGTCGTTAATATTAGGGTCAATCCCTCGCTTCAGTTTGTTGAATCCCCTGTGGCTTGGCCAAAGAGCAGTGTCATTCGAAGGGAATGATGTGTCATCTGGGACGACTTCCTCGGCAGGGACTTCCCAGCTGTTGAGTTGATATTTGTAGTTGGGGGATGTCCAGTCGACCTTTTGTTCAAAGTTAGCGAATGCCCTAAAGAAGAAGCCCAAATACACATTTCAATGAAAATAGAGATGAAAACAGGGCACCCACATTCTCGAACTCCTTGTTGATCTGCTGGCTTCTGTCATCACTAGATTTGAAAAGATACCCATCTGATCGAACATCCAAGATGCGATAACGGTCCTCCTCTGCAGCAGGGGGCAGGCCCTGTCCCTTTCTGGATTCGTCACGAAGAACATTGTCTGACCGCAGGTGCAGTTCTGTCTGTCTTATATGCAGAGAGTACTCATTGGGGTGAGTGTTGTCCTTCAAGATGGCATGATATTCGCCAGGGATGTACCATTCCGTCATCTCAGCATCCGCCTTGGCATCGATGGTACCTGTGACAGGATCGAATGGCCCTGTTTCATAATCGGCGGCAACAACATTGAAAATGAGAAGTAATAAGGTAAAAGAATGCATTTTGCTTCAGGTCTCGGGTCGTCGATATTCGTCGACGACGACTTGCTGGGGATGAGCGGGTGTCCAAAGGAGTAGTTTGGGTAGTGGAAAGAGAGGGAAGAGTGATGGAGATGTGGACAGAACAGGGATAGAGACACGTAAATGCACCGAGGTTGGAAGCTGCAGGTTACTCTTGTTCCAAATATATGATCAAGATGTTTACAGTGGGATGAAGTCAACCCCTTACTGATAGCAAACCATGTGTCCGTGCAGCATCTGTTGTGCGAATGAGACCGGCATAGCTGACTCAAAGCAAGAAAACTTGATATAGGTACGTGATCATGCGCCGGTATCATACTACATACTCATGATCAAAATAAACAATGATCTGGTAAAAACATGATCGACCTTTCAAGATTTGGTGGCTGCATACTCAGGGCGTTGCATTGCTATTACAACATCTGCAGAGCTATTTATAAGATTCACAAATAGGTAAAAAGAGTTTCCTATTTAGTCTATGGCAAGGAGCCTCGAAGGTAGCAATGCATATCCGATCTTCAAATTTAATCTGTTCCCTCAGTTGCAGACCAGCAGTGTTCCTCCGCAGCCCCTTTTTATTTTTGGATGTACCTGAGACGCAGCCCCCAGATCTGCGAGCAGGTCAAATGAGGACTATTGCCGCACTACAAAAACGACTGATTCATTGTCATGAGACGATTCAGCCTATCATCCACTAGGCATATTCATTATGGAATTACCGTGCGGCGGAAGCCGCATACAGTATTACGGAGCGAAGAATTGCCTCTCACGTGAGCAGATGGTCCGGTCGGGAAGCGATGGCGACGGTAATGCCGTGGTCTCCACTTTTCTACCGGTGCTCCACCCGGCGGTCAACCGGCATACACGGAGCGCCGCTAAGCTCAGCCACTTCAGCCCGATCATAACCAAGCTTTGTGCAACATGTTCTTTGTTTGTGGCTTTATTTAAAGCTCATGTATTGGGCAATAGAAAAGTCATTTTGGAGCACAAGATGGATTTCAAGAATAATGACAGTATAACACCCCCTAGGAGAAGGTTGATAACGCCGAAGTCTATTATCAAATCATACAAAGATGGCAAAATACACAGGAGCTTTGCAGCTTGAATCTCTCGTGTGGTTATTTTCCCCCTCCAACCTCATCTATCCACAACGCACTTATCATCGGCCACTGGTGCCGCTCCCAGAGGAACTTCCTCCGCGGTTTCCGCCAGAGCTGGAGCCCGAGCTGCATGGTTTTAGCTTCACATTCAGTGGGACAGGCACAGAGGACAAAGAATATGGAGTCTTACCCGGATGATCCATTGCCAGTGTTTCGAGAAGAGCTGGAGCTAGAACCGCCAGTATTTCTAGATGAACTGGATGAGGAGGAGCCTGGTTGATTGGGAGGCGTCTCCGGGGTGACGGAGATCATGAGATTGAGGCAGGTCATGTTGTTGTAGTATTATTGTTAAGCTTTGTAAAGTAGAGAGTATGATGGAGCTGTAGATTCGATTACTGCCTGGAAACCGAAGAATTGAGCGACGACAGCTAGATTTATATCTGAGCAACTTCATGCTTCTTGACATGTGAGATGTCCCGCGTCAGCCTTAGCACCTCCGGCAGGGATGCAATTGGACCCTCATACGGGTACACAGTTCCTATTCCAAGAACCATTCCGTCTTGGAGTTCGCTAGTCTCGCTTTCCGGGCGTTTGGCAGGACAAGGATTACTGGACACATGAGTTGGGGGCTGAATGGTGACCCCAGCAGACCAGGCTTTCGGACAAAGCAAACAGTCCGCTGGCTTCCGCATCCGTGGTGACCCTTTGTTTGATTTGTGGAGGCTATGTGTCGCCCTGTGTCCATGTGTCTTCGAGTGGATGGGCTCATGTGATCTGCAAGGTAGCTGTTGAGCCCGCCCCCTCCTGACTTGGCGGTACATGTAAGGCAAAGGTCGACGCCGCAGGAGGATCGATGTGTGTATCTAAATGTATGAAAAGCTTAAATCTATCGTACAGATTTCCTGATCTGGTTTGTACTACCCAATAATGTGATAGAATGCTACGTCAATTGTCGTAACCCTCACTATTCTCGTCATGATGCTGCCATAGCATGGAGGATTCCACATCTTTTAGGATAGTTAACGAAAAGTTACACGAGAGAACTACTTCGTATATCTTAATATTGAATTTTGGTCAGCTTAGTAGCGACGGCGCTACCAGCGATTGGTTCGTTCGTAACTTCGCTTGTTAACTGCGTTACCGAAACGGCGGGTCGGCGTTATTATCCATGTCTATATGCATCCTGTCCCTCGTAGACTCATTAAACCAAAACAAGAAAAAAAAGAAAGGATAGCTCCGCCTAGAGTTCGCGGACTAGGTCGACGATTCGAATGCCGACTCTCAGGGTTGTCTTGGAAGCAATCAAACAGCTATCTCAAGAACAGCCGAAGAAATCATCTACATCCAATGAGCAACCATAAATAGGATATTTTCGCCTTGAAGACCGAGATGTGTTTCCGAGAGTGGTAACTTGGCGCGATTAAGGGGTCTCGGCTACCGCAATGATACTATATCTTGGCAGAGTGAGGTGAGGCTTGCACGGTTGGAGCGGCGCGGCCCCCAATGAAGGCACAGGTCCGGGCTATCGTATGTCGTATAGGGCACTTTCTAAGTAAGGGATAATGTGGCTGAGTGACATATAAGAACTAGGAAAGTACTGCTCCTGGCCTTCAGCCCTATCATTGACGATATCCGTGCCACCGGGGAGTCTAGGGTTGCTAGAAGCGGGCAACTAGGCAGGGATGGGACGGAGCCTGATGGATGTGATTGGACAATTAGGGTGACGATCTAATCTTGTAAGCCTCCCAATCACCTCGGTGGCGCAGAAGTGATTCCATGCTATGGTGAATCATTCATGGTTGAAATGTCCATGCATTGGGACTTCTCTCGAAGCGATTACCCCCTTATTCGGAATATTCTAATGAAGCGAACCAATAAAAGGCCACGCAATCCTACGTTCTCGGTGATAGAAGAGTTTGCCTGATTTACATCGCCAGAAAATCCTGCTGTGGCGCTAAGTGCCCCTGAGATGTGCTCGTACCTCGATCTTCTTGTACGACATGAGACCCAGGACGTAATGCATGTACGTATAGAACCTGTGGATGGTATTTAGGATTTGCGCGTCAAGATCGCGGCTGCATGTGTGGCTTAGCCAAGTATTCAGAACCACCTTTGCTTTGTTGCACATAATGTTCGGGCAACGATCGGCAGCAATGCGGGTTGAGAGTGAGGATACATGTGGCAAAAAAAGAAGGCGGCCCTGCATGGAGTGGCAACAACATCCCTAGTTGCCTGATATGTGTGAGCGAGAGAAAGCCTTGCCTAACTAGATCAGAAGAAGCAAATTCCAGCTGAAGACACATCCTCTGGGTTGCAGCTTTGCGTTCGTGATCCAAAGTCGTTGCCTGGAGCTGGACTTACACGATATGCAACGCTGCCGCGGGGTTCAATATTGGTGATTACTACGAGGATGCGCTGTCAGCATTGCGGGGCTCAGACAGGACCAATATTGCAACTTTTTCTTCTGAAAGCGAAACCATTCATCATCATGAGGCCCTCGAGCGTCGTCACCTATCCATCTAAGCCTGGTCCGAACAGACATGACGGGGATCTAAACATCTCGAGCCAAACGCGGGCACTGCCAAACGAGATATGGGGGCATCTCTACGAGCTGTTGATCTTTAGAATGGATGTGGAGATGGGGTATGCGGCTGGACCCTGGCATGGCATGACAAGGGATGCAAAAAATGCCTTGGGTTCAACACCTTCGAGATGAAGGCCTCATGTAGGACGTCCAGCTGATGCTATTTGCCTGTCCTTGCTCTGCGCCAGGAATCACAGCGCCTGGGCGACGCTGCGATCTACAGGGATCAATTGACTGACAGACGCAAGAAGGGGTTCGACCTAGTTTCTCTGAGACTTCAAACTGCGCCGAGACAACTGTGTCACGAGCGATTCTGCTCGTTTATCATCCAGTGTAAGTTTTGACTCGTGGCTCGGCAGCAGCCACTTGAAATCGGAGGAGCGCACAACGCTTTGTGTTGCCGAGATCGGCAGAGCTAAGCGCCGGCCGCTCCGGAACTCCACCACGCCCGACCGGGGCGAGCAGCAGCTTATCTCCGTGACGACATCATGCTGCCTCCGCCACGTTTTCCCAAGACTTGGACTTGTATCTATGCATGGCGTATCGTGAGCTTCCAATATGGTCAACTACGGAGTCTCTAAAGGCTGTGAGGCGTGCAAGCAGAGACGCAAGAAGGTATGGCAACCACGGGATCGCTGATTGTAACCCCGAGTAATCCGTAAAGCTGACACGCAATCTAGTGTGATGAAACCCGTCCGGTGAGTTCAATAATTCATCCTATACGAAGTTGCATCTCATTTATTATCAGCTACTGACAATTTGGTCTGCGTTCGCCGCCATCTTAGACCTGTAGAGCATGCGTTCGAACAAAAAGACAATGCTTCTACAAATCGCAGCCGGGTTTCGTATTCCGAAACACATACGTTGAGCCTCAGAATGGCAGCCGAAATGAAGACCTGCCAACTTCATCTGAATATCCTACTCCGCCCTTAAGTCCTAAGCATAATGTCTCAAACGAGGAGCTAGATCGCCAAGCCCTTGACATTTTCTTGCGCGACTACTGCATAACTCCGGGAAACCCCCGCGTCTCGCGAGGCTATCTTCCAAAAGCAGCAGAAATCATCCACACTGAAGGCAGTCAGTGTGAAGTGGCGCGAGCAGCTCGAATCATAGCCCTAGATGGCATCGGACGGCGTCGTGGGCGGCAAGAGCTTATTGAAAAGGCGCAATGGCTCTACCATGCTGAATTGCGGGCTTTCCAAGAGCGAATGTCGAATTCTCGGTTAGCCTGCACGACGGAGTCCATCGTAATGATTACTCTTTTCGGAATCTATGAGGTTTCTGACCTTTTTTATGAATTTCATAGATGAACATTGTGCTAACTGAGTTTTTAGATGATATCGAAGCCTCGCCCGCAGGAAAGTGGACATCCCGTCCATGCTTTGGGAATCAGCGCCATCCTCAAGTCCACTGCGAATTTTCGTTTGCTAGATAACATGATACTGGGCCAACCATGGCAACTTCTAGAGTCTGGAATTTTTAGTCCATTAGATGCCAGCGAGTACCCTTCTCCCACGTTAGACGCGATTACACTGCAAAACACTCCGTTGATGCACAGGTCCCGCCAGGTCATGCAAAACAACTTTGAAAGATTTCAAGATGTTCAAGAGGTGCGAAAAATGTGTGCAGACTTTGAATCTGGGCTCAACCGCCTGCTTGGATGGGCCGAGAAGCAACCTGATACCTGGCAGTCGCGCAGAGCCGGTATAGTTGACGAGAAGCTGCGCAAAGGCAAGCATGGAGCGATATTCTGGCCTGGCCCGGTTGATGTCTACCCGGATCGTAAGTCTCATACCAAACGAATTATGACTTTCAAAATAAACAATGAGCTGACTTCCGTTTTATCAGAATGGATCGCTGCTGTGTGGCTCATTTGTCACAAGGGTGCTGTCATGATCGCAAATTCGATTTGTCTGTGTGCTAAACAGGTCCCTCATGATGAAGAGGTCAACACCATGGCCGCTCGAGCCAGAGAGACTGTAAATCCCCTAGTGGATAAGATTATATCCTCTATTCCCTATCTACTTCTTGCGGACGTGCACAGCGTGCTCCGCGAAGGTTCATCCAAAGTCGAGCCTGGCCCTCCTGTTGGGGGCATTCTGCTCATGCACCCGCTTCATGTCCTTACTACCATGCCTGAAGTCATTTCGGAGGAAAAGATTGATTATATGCGTGGTTGCCTTGCGTGGATCAGTGAGTATATGGCTATTGGTCAAGCTGGGGAACTATATCAGATGAAAGCCATGTCACCGCCCAAGTCAGTAGGGGATGCGCATATGATAGTCTGGGCTGGCATGCTGATGTGATATTGGCGATTGACTTTGAAATGTTATCGGCATTGATAAAAGAGACATCCAGAAAACGTCTAAAGAAAATTCCAACCCAAAGCCAAGTCGATTTACTACTTGACGCCCAATCTCCTTCCGTCGATCCAAGGCATTGGTGAACTCAT
Source organism: Waltergamsia citrina (assembly GCA_022814615.1). Lineage (NCBI taxonomy): Eukaryota > Fungi > Ascomycota > Sordariomycetes > Hypocreales > Bionectriaceae > Waltergamsia > Waltergamsia citrina. The sequence continues at coordinate 204,324 of JAKLNE010000049.1, read as the reverse complement.
ATGTGACCGTATGACGTGGCCGGCCGCCGTATCTGCCGGAGGCCGGATGTTCATCACGCTACCAGCCGTGTCTTCTCCCCTCCTCATTGAACCAACATTCGTTTGTTGATACGGAGCAATCATATAACAGCCTGTGACTGATTAGCCTTCCCACTAGTTCATATCCAATAGAGACTGTCAGTTCGTCCGATGAGTCGCATAGCATCCCCGAGTCCACCAAGCTAATGCATTTCTATGCCGGCTAGGAAGTCGGTTCCTCACCGAATGCGATTCAAAAATGAGGCGAGGGAACTGGATGACCATTTTTCATGCTTTCTTGGCCAACTGCATAGCATATTGCGCTGTGATTGGACCTTGCCATCAAGGTGGTGGTGGTAGCAACGCTGCAACGCGGTACAGCTAATCGGGCGTATAAACGATGTCGCCTTATATAAATCGAATTATGACCCCAGATAACTCTTAGCGAACTCTCCAAATTCTTAGCTATTCTCATTAAATCGATATATTCTATCCCACTTTTTTAGCGATAAGATTGCCACGATGCCCGCCGCAGTCCCCGCCGAGAAGCAATCAACCAAGGTCAACGGCGCTGTTGAACCTGCCGAAGATACCGATATAGCAGAGCTCATCAGCCTCTTGACGCAATGTAAAAATGCAAAAGGCTTTTTGTCTCTAAAAGACATCGGTCAGGAGAATCAAGTGCTTCAGAAGGAACTGACAGAAGCAAAGAGTGCCAATGAGGGTAACATCAAGGCTGCCTCAGACGCTCTTTCTAGGGCCGATACCAACTCTAGAGAACTGGAAAAGTGTCGCGACGAGCTAAAAGCGGCGGACACGCGGGAGAAGAGGCTCCAGAACAGCCTCGTCACCAACCAGGGCCAATTAAACGCGAGTGCAGAGGAGACGACTAAACTGATGGAAAAAATCAAGCAACAGGAGAGCAAGATCAGTGAGCTTGAAAAGGCTAAGGATGCCCAGGCTAAGGAAGTAAAGTCAGCTCAGGATAAGAAGCGCAATGTTGAGAATCAACTTGAAGCGCGGGACAAGGAGTTGACGCAAAAGGCAAAAGACATCAGTGGTCTACAAAAGAAGTTGATGACAATCGAAAAATTTCAAGTTGAACTGCAGCCGCTCAAGTCAATCGAGCAAGAAACGTAAGTCAACTCGAAATTGGACCTTATCTTACAGATACCCCTGGCCACAAACTGTATATGCTGACCTTGGGTATCATATAGTACCGCTTCATTCCGCGCGATCTTCGTCTCAGCTCTCGATTTCCTCAAAGATTTCCTCTACCAAGATCTACCGGAAGACATTCTCAAAGATACAGCGATGTGGGATAAAGCAAAGCAGAGCCACATTGTCCTTCGCAGTCGCATTCCTCTACCAGCATCGAACTCTCCGAATGCGAAACACATGCGCTTGGCTTTAGGTCTCACAATTCTTAGCCAAGCCCTGATTCTCTACATTTTCCAACCATCCTATATCAGCGTTGAGAACAATGACATGTCAGAGTGTCTCAAAGACCTTAGAGACGCTAATCCTGAGCATGAATGCCATGCTCGTTCCATTCTTCTAGGGATGCTCCGTGAAACACAACTTGTTAACGGCGAAGCCCGGGCCGAAGCCGCCGCGACAGCTACATGTGACGAGCTGCTCAGGTTCATTCCCAAAGATAGGCAAGAAGCTTTTACTACTGGAATCATCAAGGTCTGCTTTGCAATTTTGTCTCGGTGGGAGCCTATGCAGAAAGTTCAAGAGGAGATCGTTGCTCGCAAAGAAGCAGAGGAGGACGACGATTGGTGGCGCCCTCTACCTTTGGTTGAAGGTTCAAGCACCACTAAAGTGCAGCCAGGAAGTGCTTCCGACGGAGGTGGTACCAAGTCTGCAGCCAAACCCAATTCTAAAGGCCCAAGTAGCTCAGGTCCTGTCGACTTCGACAACATATTATACGTCACCTGGCCTGCTTTCGTTGCAGACGATCCAGAAGACAACGAGAAGCTTAACATCATACAAAGAGGCTTCGTATTGACCAAAGCCCAAGCCGAAGAGGCTACGGCAGAAGTCAGAAAGCAGGAAAGTTTGAGGCGTTCAGAGCGCGATAGAAGGCGCACTGCTGATGGACAGCCTAATGGAGGACTGGCTGGCAGGAGACGGGATTCAGTGCGAAGCCAAAGGCCTTTTTTACCGCCGGGCCATGGCGACACCTCGCCGGCAGGATAATTCCACGGTCTATTGCGCGTTTACTTCCACGGAGGCGAGGTCGTGACACCTGATGAGGCTTTCTTATTAAGTAGCAGCTTGGATTGAGGAGGGTAGGGAGTCGTGCCGTTCTTTACGTTTCTTTCGTTTCGAAAAGTTCATTTCTCGCGAAGGGGTCTTGTCATTCAGAGGATTCCAGGATGAAGAGGGCTATGTAACTACAATACGGACAAGTTTCGGCAGTAATTGGCACTAGCAGATCGGACGTCTTGCTAGCGAATATTGTCATGATTGTGAATACTCCTACCCATGCTCCTCTGTCGCATCCCTCGCAATGACACTATTAAATAGAGCAAGGATTCAATTTGTTAACCCAGGGTTGATGAGAGTACAGACGAGGCGAACATCTATCAATGGAGACAAGTAGGCAGACCTGATGCATGCAACAGTTTGAAGTCTTCCTTCCACCTTCAAGCCGCTGCTGTCGATAACATTCTTGACCGCACATTGTACACCTTAGACCAAACGATGCGACAATAAGCACCAGAGATATATCATAATCTCCGATGCGACCAAGTCACTCGGCCGAAATGACAAGCAAGCTGGTATTAGTGTAACGTCAAGGTACAAGTGCAGAGGTGTGTATGACAAGCTCAGATCATGCGCCAGACGCCGTGCCGCATCTCGCCCCTTATTAGCCTTGTGGGGGGATACGAGCATGTTCCCCTCGGCTACTTACACATTGCGATTCTATTCATAGAAATAAGTACAAGGCATGTTTAGCATTCAGAAACAGCAGGACCATGCAGATGAGGTTATGGACATCTTTTTATGGAACATGACCTTCTCAAAAGTATCAACCTATGGATAGTGAGGCCTCCCTATCCAAAGTCAAGCCTTGTATATCCAAAAAGAGAATATGTGTACACCAACTCCCGGGAATGCACTTCTCAATGCAATAGCTCAAAAGAGCCAAGTCTATGGCAAGATTCACTTCCTCCCCCGTGAAGGCTCAGCAAACCTGATCCTCATCCCCCCATTTCCTCTATCTTCCTCTTCATCCCCACTGTCACCTGCACCACTCGTTCCCAACGCAGCTTCTCGTCGTCTCCGCTCAGCCGGCGTCTCTTCTTCCTCGTCATCGTCGCCTTGGGCTGAAAGTACGGCTAGACGTCGCCTACGCTCGGCCGCCGTCTCGGTTGTCTGTTCTGAAGGCTGCACATTTCCTTTAGGCGGCGAGGTTGAGCTAGATGCTGAGGGTTGCTTTTCCTCTCCAGGGCTCGGTTGTGGCTCGATGATTTGCGGGATAGCTGAAGACGTGCCTTGTTTCGGCGGATCATTCAACTGTTCAATGACTTGTTTCTTGGTACCAGGATCCATCTTCTGTACTTCCTTGATGAAGTCATCCTTGTTCATACGCTTGCCCTCGCCTCCAATGGTGAAGCGAATCTTCTTGTCATCATTCTCAGGAGCCGCTTGGTCGCCTTTGGGCTGGGCAGCTGCTCTCGAAGCTCCAAGTAAGCCGTGCCAACCCGTGCGAGCGGGTGCCGGTGCTGCAGTTGCAGCGGCACTGCTTTCCCCGCCTTCTGCTGTACCCTGAGGTGAAGTCGATGTGTTTTTCGCAGCGCGTCCGCCGAGACCCACGTACTTGAGGCCAGAGTTGAAGCGTTCGCTCTGTCCTCCTGGTCTTTGCGAAGGTATTTCGTAGGTCTTGACAACCTCGCCGTCTTCGTCTTCTACGATAATCTGGAATTTGTTAGAAAAGAGAAACGTGGAGGGTGATATTCATGAAACTTACCGTATTGCCATACTGGTAGGCTCTTGCGGGTTCGTGTTTCCTAGCTGCGTTCTCCTTGCCCTTTCGCTTTTGCATCTCAGATGAATACATCTCGTTCACTCTTTCGCGAATTCCAGTCAATGTCCAAGGACTCGATTCGATCCGCTTCAAGTTAGTTGCAGGGGCAGGCAGAATGCCTTCTCCATGATCGGGCGCCTCTTCGGCGCGTGGACTAGGTTGAACATCCAAGACCTCGCCTTGATCATCTTCAAAGACCATTTCATGACCCTCTTCGTATACTTGAATTGGGCGCTGGCTGTGCTGTTCGGATGTAGCTCGAGTCTCAGTTGCAGGAACTTCAGTTTGGTTGTCGCTCGCTGGGCTCGAGTCATCTGCTTCCGTCTTAGTCGGCAAGTCAGCGTCGTCAAGCGGTGACTGAGGTTGCTCTGCCCTGCCTGGAAAGATAGCAGACTGCGACACAGGGCCACCTGACTCATCATCCTTCCTTGATTTCCTCCTTCGGGAGACGAGCGACGAGGCCCTGCTTCCATTGCGGTTGCCATCATCCTCTTTGCGCCGTCGCAGAAAGCCGCCATTAGGCGTCAAGGCGTCGGCAGGGAAATCGGGCTCCTTTTCATCGAATGAAGATTTACTAGGCAATCGGGATGTGGACGAGATCCTAGGCAGGCGGTTCATCCAAGAAGGCCCATCTTCGGGGGCGGCCGTGTAAGACATGGTCAAGGTCAGCGTGTTGATGCGCTTTCCGAGCGTGAATACAGCAATAGACGAGCCATGGACAATGATAGACGAAATGACGATGAAGGTCACGATAGGCCAGACGAGATAAATGAGATTAAACTCGGGGTCATCCGACGGCGGCAGATGCGCCAACGGAACTGGTTCGCCGTGTTCGAGTTCGGCGCGCGCCAGCAGGGCAACAAAGATGGCGCCGACACCTATAGGTCCGAAGTGGCCAGCAAACAATGCTTCTCTCCACGTCCTAACATCGGGTATAAGTGGTTTCAGCGCCAGCATAACGGGAATGCGGCGGAAGAAAATGACCATGACGGCAATTACCACCAGGCGCCAAACCGTCAGACCCTCGATTCCGCTGTTGTACTGTTCCCAAGGGATGATGGTTCCCAGGTAGACAAAGTACGTCAGATTGAGCAAGAGATCAATAACGTTAGAAACGTGAGACTCCTCCGTCTTCTCGCCGAACCACCCATCGTTGGAGAAGCCAACTCCGGCAGCGAAGCCGACGAGCAGGTCATCGAGGCCAAGGATGCTTCCAGAGCCAGCACAGAACAAGGCAACGACGAAGTAGAAGACTAGGAAACTTTCTCTGTCAATCAAATCCCTCTCCTCGGCATATTTGATTCCGTGGCGGGCAATGTACCCAATAAGAAATCCGTAGATGCATCCAAAGATACATTCATAAAGAATCACGTAGACGACAAAATGGAAACTGACATCTCCGGCATTGCGATTATACTGAATGAGGTAGATGGAGAGATAGACGAAGGGGAAAGCCATTCCATCGTTGCATCCAGACTCGGCAGAGATCAAATCCCTCAGATGCTTTGGTACTCGTTTCGCAAACTTTCCCTTGCCGACAACGGAAGAAGCCAGAACGGGATCGGTGGCTGTAATGCACGCGGCGACAACGAGACCATCTAGCCAGTCGAAGGGCGGGATCATCCACCACACGAACAAGCTGACAATCAGCCAACCAAAAGTCATGACAGGCACCAGCAAGAACACGACAGAGCGCCAATGCCGCTCCATGTAGAAACGAGGCAACTCAACACCAATGGCGAAACATTGTACGACGAGTACAATACGCGAGAACTCAATGGTGACGATATCAGCAGAGCCCCAGCTGTTCGGGTTGATGAGGTTCGCGACATGAGGTCCGAAGATGACGCCCACGAGCGTAGCGACGGTAGCTTCACCAATGTACATGCGCTCCTTGATGAAGGAGGAGCAAAGCATGAAAAGCGTAGTGAATCCGCCCAAAATGACGTAAACCAAATGGGGATCCGTAATGTCGAGGTGTGACCAGGCCATGATGAAGGTATTGCCGCGTAGAGCGCGGGTTCCTCTCTACTGTTACTGTTACACTCGACGGAGCTTGGGCGCGCACACGCAATCGCGGGACTCGTACAGAGTCGAGTCGCGGCCTCGGTCGGTCGGGATGGAAATGAGCGTGTTTCTTGTCGGATTCATTTGCACCGGTGGTATTGACTTGGTTCGAGTCCGAAGGTTGGGTGTCACTCTCACGAACGAAGAGCAATGACGGATCGAGGCGGAGGGGATTAGCAAATACTAAATCCGCTAGCTACCCTTTGACGCTAGAAAATCGAACCCGAAATCGCCCTTGGCTTTGGAGGAAGAATATTCGGAGAAGGTAAGAGATAGGCCAACCCGCCTTCGAGGTGTCGAGTGCTGATTCACAGCGTCGAAGCAAAGTGCAAGTTGGCGAGAGGAGGTTGAGAAAATTAAGCATCAACCACGATCAATCAACAACCGTTATCGAGCTTCAACTGATAAGAAACTTAAAGGTACTTGGTACTCACTAACAATAAGTTTCAATGTTTCTCAGGGCGGCAAGAGCTACGCGGGCTGAGCGTCATCGCACATGTCGTTCCTTCCCTCCCAGTTGGCGGTAGGCGCGTGTAAATGATGCCGTGTGTACCGAAGTGGAGCCAATCCAACGCCGCTTTTATCACAATCCGGCTACTCGGATCAGTCGGCCTACCTTGGAGCAGAATGGATCATCAACCACTGTCAATACCATAATAGAGCAACACTTATCGCCGACATGGCGTAATATTACAGGCAAATTATGATGGAAAGCAGCATCTCCGAGGATACCAAGAAACAAAATGAGGGGGGAATAAATATATCGCGCAAGTAACCAGATTACCACAGAAGCCACACGGGAGACACCAGTCTGAGGCCTCAGCGCGCGCTGTTCCATTCCAACGGCCACAACCGACCGTTGACCCTGCAGAAAATACTAGCCCTAAACTCTAACAAAAAGGTAATTAGAAATGTAATCGGCACCTTTATGCTTAAAATCTTACCTTATTTTTCCATCCATTGGGCTGCTCTCGTCTGACTCTCCATGCCGCTTACAGGGAGGCCTCAAATTGCGAAAAGCAACTCTCAAGTCCTTCTGCATGGACCAACTCCGCCAAAATCTTAAAGCAGCAAGGCTTAAGCGTCTTGACCGGCAAGATCATTCCGGCCAGCGAGGAAATGACTCTTGCCCAATTCTTTTTTAGGCCAAAACAATGCAGCCTCAGGTTTGATCCCAGTTTTACGAGGGCATTGAAGCCTTTCATGATGGTACCCAATTCCCAATGCAATGCTCAATTCGACAGCACAACAACACCCGGTTCGCACGCTGGTCTCCCCAAATCTTCCCCAAATCTGCCGTCTAGATGCAGGCCCGATCGGCTCCACCATCCCGGATCTTGGCACATTGCCAAGCCGGGGTTTGTGGGCAAGGCATATAGGATACTTATATATACGGAGCAAAACAAGTATACGTAGAGAACGCGGTGTGTGAGGCGGTCACCGATCGTGATAACAGAAAAATTAAGCAGGCAACTAGGCTTCGTACGTGTCGGCCATCTTGTCAAACATGGATGACTATCGTTTGGGTGAAGGGAAATTGTTCAGGACCCACGAAAAATATACCCACGCTTTCGATCTGAATAAGATGGTGATAGCTCACTCCAAGCGACGACAATGAACTTACACCAGAACATCAGTCAGGCTCTCATAATCATTCATCATCACAACCTCACCCCTACCTCAGAGCCAGTCAGACACAGCTTGACTGCTCTGCGAGCCACCGTGACGACGAGAACATATGCTGTAGGGTAGCGCACTCTTAGCCCTTAAGAGGCACAACATTCACAATACAGGCTCAGACAACACAAATACTCTCCATTGTGCTTCTCGCGACGGCATCCTGCAATGAATGGGGAGATTCGCTCAAAATAAAAGGATGTAGCGACCAAAAGTCGAAGCTACGATGACGAGAGCAATCTAACTTCCGCTGCTGGATAGTGTGCAGTGTGGCAGCCAAAGCGGTCAGCTGTTTGAATTGGAACACCTGTAGAGTAGTGCTCTTGAAAATATCTTCATATCTACTGCTGAAGTATGTACATATTGCAAGTAGTGGCTTGCTTTTGTTGCTGCTGTCGTTCAAAAGGTCTCCAGAAGCCGTTGCTTAACATCATTGCCGAGATCACCATGGAATATAACCATAAGTTCCCACGGAGCTAGTCTAGAGTTCGCACTTCATCTAGATAACTACAGACGCTGGATCAGCTGGTTACCGAGACCCTCAAGACTCGAGTGGAAGTCGTCAAAGTTCTGCGCCGTCCACGCCGCGCCATCAGCTCCCGGCACGGCATCGGTACCAGGGAAGGCAATGTACAGCACATCGAGCCCGTCGTAACCAAAGTTGCCGTTCATCTCCTGGCCAAAGCACGCAGTGGCGAGGGAAATACTAGCCTCGCCAACCATGGGAGCAGCCGAATCGTCGCCGTTCATGTCACCCCAGACACCGTAAAACTGCCCCGTTGTTAGCATACCTGTCCTCATCATTACCAAGTTCACTCAGGGTACTCGTACCATCTGGTCGCCGCACACAACGGCCATGACACTCAGCGGCTCAACTCCGTGGTCGCGAGGGTTAAATGTCGCCCATCCTGGCGTGCCTGCCTCCGCCGTGTTTCCGAAAACAACGTACGAATGCGCGTTGGCATCAAGGTCCGTTTGACCGGTACCGTAACCCTCAACGGTAGATTGGAACGCAGTAATGTACAGCAGAGACTCGTCGAGGTCGCAGCGTCCGTCGTCGGCAGGGCCGCCTTGAATGCCGTCGCAGCAAACGTCCATGTTGGAAAGCTCTCCATTCGAGCCCGAGATGATGAGGACGTCTTTGTCGCTTAAACCGCAGTATTCGAAGCCTAACTCCCATCAGTCAATGAGCCACAGGAGATCAAAGCGCTGAGATAACCTACCACCCTCGGGACCGCCGTAAACACTGGTGAAGCCATCCGCGAGGACATTCTCGCATGAGCCTTGGTTGACAACGCTGTCGTAGAATGCCTTGACGTTGTCGGGGATCTCAAGAGCGGAAGCGGCGGTGGCCAGGGAGGCCGCAATGAGGGTGTTGCGGATAGCCATGCTCACGATAGTGTCCACTTGAAAACACTGATGCTGAAAAACAGACTATAATTGAAATCAAGAGGTCCAAGCTTGGCCAAAGGAGGAGGACAACAGTCGTATTTAAACCTATGCTGCACTTTCGCCCGACCGGCAGCCTTACTAGGCTTACGATCAGCTACAACGACCTTCCCCCATAAGGCATTCGGTTATGCTATTCATCTCGAATACGACCCACCGCTGACACCCATTCTTCTGGAGAAAAACTGTCAATATGGTCTCCTGCCAACTAGCGTAGGCCCGGATTGAGCCAATCGCGGCGGTTATGCAACCCCGGCGAGATCTACCGAAACGTTTCATACAACCTAGTGGTCCATGGTGTTGCCGCGGAATGGAGTGGTAGGATTCGCTATTTACTGCTTTGGGAAAAACTTATGAATAAGAGTTGCAGGGAGGTGAGGCGGTTGAGGACTAGGCTTAGATGGTCAGGGTATTCGGGGCGTGAGAGGACCGTTGTTGCGTTGAAGCTATCATCACGAGGTCCGAACAGGATTGGCCTCAAACAACCAGCGCAAACAGCCGGTGTCGAAGCGATTACTTCAAGACTTAATCGACTGACGATCTAGCGAGACGCGTTCCGAAGAAATTTCTGGACCTGAACCTGGCTGCGCACAGACAAGTTAGGCTCATTAGATCGATAAATCAATTCCGGAGTCTCGGCAACCTAGGGTCAATTTACGATCAGATGAGCGCTGGGGGCGGCGCATAGGCTCACGAATCTCCCGAGTCTAGGTGTTTCGACAAACCCTGTATGAATTAAGTAGCATCACGGATGTGCCCATGAGTATGCAGTGAGAACCCAAGTCCAAGGCTACGAGCATACATTTTGCATAGATTCCCACAGGTACCCAGACAGAGCATTTGTCTGCCGTCGTTTTTGAGACTTCAACCCGGCTTCTTTAATCAATTCCTACGTACTATTGTTTTTTATGGTTTGCTTACAAGAGGTCTGCAGCTAATTCAAAGACTTGTTTTTCCCAACTTTGAACGGCGAGGGCTGTCGGAAACTTCCCCTCGTTGTAGAGTAATTGAGCTGCCTAATATAGCTGTAAGTTGTGTCGATGTGGGCAACCGACACAGCGAGCCGCCGAATTTTAGCAGGGATGTCCCAGCTCAGCGAAGCCTGTGCGTTGTATGCGACGCTGGAGGATTCGCTTGGCTCTTAGTATCGGTCGCTACCAACAATGAAATGGGCCGACTCTCTCGAATCTTGTTCCCTGACTTGACATAAAGATTTGAGCTTGGGTCGGGTTGCCTCTTGGAAAAGAAAAGAGGTGTGAAAATGGCTGGCCGTTGGAGGAGACATGCGGGTATGAATGAAACTCGAGGAGAAGCCAGCAAAACTTTTCATAAACAGATCATGCTCATCCCATCAATATATGCACTGCGCAAGGTCTTTGATCTATTTTTTTTCTTTCAATAGTACTACAATTGCGACCGTGTCTTTAACTTGTCTGGGTGAAGCTGGCGACACCTTTTACCGATCCCTTTGACGGTCGCAGAGCTTTTAGGATGTACTAACAAAAATATACGGTAATTAGCAAATACTCTAGGCAGAAAATAAAACAAAAATAAAACAATAACATCCATAAAGGTATCTTATGCTTCTTAAAATCAACCTATTAAGAGGTTCTCTTAAATCTCTGATGATTAATGACGATTATACCAATACACGCTTGGAGCCTTACGGCAGTGAAAGGGATCGAGCACCATCTGCATTCATGGTCCATGGGAAGATGCATCTATGAGCGGCGCTGTCGTGAGCCTTCTGTAGCCCATGATGGCAAAGTCGCGAGACACTTCAAGTCTATCTGCACTTATAAACTGGCTTAGATATCTAAACTAACTCTAGAGTTAGAATTTGTCAAGCGATAGCTGCCGAGTTCCGATTTGGGGAGGATGAACATTTAGCCTAAGTCTAGCTAAGATCCAGTCAGGGATACCCGCCACCTTACCGAACTAGAGCCAATTCTCCACGCCGGGGGAGTCACGTTAATGTGGATGACGGCAGCTATACGACTTGCCTCCAGCGGTAACTACACTTTTGAATTCCTCCTGTGAAGACACCTAAACCCCCTCTTAGATTGGTCTAGAAAGGGTATAAAGATCAGCATCACCCATGGAAACTTATTCCAGTTTGCAAAAGCGATCCCTACATGGACAAGGAGGCAGATGCGTTGAGAGCGTCCGGCGCGGGGCAGCTGTCCACGAAGGACCCCGAGGATGAACTCAAAACGCGGACTGCCAACGCACCTCTCCCGGCGGACTCTCCGGCTGTTCCACAACTTCCCGCCGCATCGGAGCCGCAAGCCAATTCATTCAATGACATCCCGGACGGAGGATTGGAGGCATGGCTACAGGTGCTCGGCGCCTGGGTCATTCTCGTCCCGACGTGGGGCCTTGTCAACTCTTTTGGTGTCTTCCAGACCTATTATGAGACAAAACTCCTATCGGAGACGCCCAGCTCGTCAATTTCGTGGATCGGGTCCTTGCAAGCGTCTTTACTCCTTGTCGTTGGAGTGATTTCTGGCCCACTCTACGATGGCGGGTGGTTCCGAGAGCTCATCACTGTCGGCTTGTTTCTCATTGTGTTTGGATTATTCATGACGTCGCTATGTACGGCGTATTGGCAAGTCCTGCTTGCTCAAGGTATCACCGTTGGGATAGGCATGGGCCTTACTTTTCTCCCTTCGGCAGCCATCCTAGCGCAATACTTCTCGAAGAAGCGGGCCTTAGTTCTAGGTATCTCTTCTACCGGAAGCCCATTAACGGGCATGGTAGTCCCCATTGTCTTCTCGCGCCTCGAACCTAGAATCGGCTTCGGTTGGGCAACACGCGTTATCGCCTTTGTCATGCTCGCCCTGTCCAGCATTCCCATCGCGTTCATGCACGTGCGCATACCACCCTCGGGCAAGAGGCGAGCCATATTCGACCCGACGGCCCTGCGAGATTTACCATTTGTTATCTTGATCCTCTCGCTGTTCTTCTGCTTTCTCGTCCTCTATATCGTCTTCTTCTACATTCAGCTCTTCGCCGAATCTCGCGACCTGACAACGCCGGACTTCAGCCCCTACATCATCACCTTGCTCAACGTCGGTAGCGTATTCGGTCGCGTGCTGCCTAACGCCGTGGCAGACCGCTTAGGCAATTTAAATGTGTTACTCAGCTGCGCGCTTACAAGTGCAATCTTGCTGTTTGGTTGGTTCGGCATCCGGGACCTTGGCGGACTCATTGTCTTCTCGCTCCTATACGGCTTATCCTCAGGTGGCATTGTCAGCGTTACGCCCAGTGTTATCATGAGTCTGACGCCGGATCTGGGCCGAGTGGGCGCTCGAATGGGAACGGGGTTTCTTTGCACTGGAACGGCAACGCTTGTAGGGCCGCCTATTGCTGGCGCTATTCTGGCCGGCTATAGCGATGAGGCGTGGAAAGGTACGATTGGATACGCGGCTGGAGGATTGTTGGTTGGCACGTTGGGTTTCGTAATCGCGAGGATAGTGATTTACGGGCGACATGGGGGCCTAGTAGCTTGAATGTATCGGTAGACTTGTGAAATCAGTCAGTCTGTTTTCAAGAATGGGTTAACAAGTGAAACGACATATTTCAGAATTCTCGATTGGATGCCATGGTGACTTTCAAGACCTGGCTACGTTGTTAACATTTCTAGAAACGTTTATTGATCAACGAGAGCGACTTGACGCAAATAGAAAGAACCAAAAGGGTTTTCTCTTAGTTTAGTGAAATAGTAGGTAGTATTGCGCTGGAGAGTCCTTATGTTTCTCAGGTCCGAATGAATCCCATTAAATCACCTGCAGACTAATCCTCTGGCCATTGTATTTAACAAATGCAGTCTCCGAAAGGCTATGGAAGAGTCAGTCGCCTTTTCATATGGAAGGAAAACCCGAACAAGATTAATAAACGTACCGCAAGAAATCCTATTTTACAGCATGCCCGCTGTTGGTCGAGTGGTCAGATAAGACTTATAGTAGAAATGCGATCTTTATATTTGACATACCCTGAAACACGCGTCTCCAATTACACAAAATCCCCTCTTTTGAAGCTCTTCGCCCTTTTTGGGGTCAAGGCTCGGGGCTGCAAGGCCCAAAGCTGAAAAGGCAACGATGGCGAGAATGGAAAATTTCATGCTGGGCAGAAATTGTAGGATAATTGTAGAATCACTTTATTGTAGATAAGAAGGATGATTGAGTTGGTTAGTTGAAGAAATTTGAACACTCAAAATCCGGATGCTTTCAACTATTTATGAGATTCAAGCAAGGTAGAAAAGCTTTCTAGGCTTGTAACTGTGCGTCTTCCTAATCCTGGCTGTAATGCTGCTGCCTATGGCTGACGGGTGAATCAAGGAATGTATACTTTCAGAAATTATCTGATCAATACCTTATTTGGTATGTATGTGTAGCATGACTTTTCGATCGCAGTGCTCGAAATTTTGTCCCGTCATTGCATGGAGACCCCAACGCCACTGGACGGTAAGTCACGGATTGGCATATCAGATAATGGTCATGAGCTAAGGGTCCAAATTCGGTGTTTCGGTGCTTCCTCTGCGCATTGTGTTTAGTTAGAGGTTCTCATGAGCCCGCCTTCGGCTGATATGAGCAAAAGGCTATGTGGCACATCCTTGAGCGACCTTAAGACACATTGGATGCTAAGGATGGTGCTAGAATAGAGCACCGTATCGAAAAGAAAGTTTTGGAATTCCGAGCATCTATATATATATATATATATATATATATACCCGTTATATAGTAACCTTATCTATTATAAATATGTTAACGATTTATCTTAAAAATACTTAACAATGAAACTAACAGTAGTCGGCCATTATAGATTAAACTATAAGGGTTCTTGTGTATTAGTGTCCTTTCTCTACTCATGAGTCCTTACGCATGATATTTCTTTCTCAGAGCGAAACTCCGGACTTCCCAATGCTTTAAAATTACTAAGGGGATTACGCACGAGCGGTGAGCACGTGTAAGTGTTTCGCCACCCTTTTCCAGAAGGAAGAGAATAGGTCTTCAAAGATTCCAGAAGCCACGATTTTTCTCAGGTCAATTAATAGACGGTGTGCAATGGGAAATCGACCAGGCCAAGCCCACATAAACACCTCATGCCGATGATTCCAGATACAAATAGAATTGCTTTCCGGGTGTTCCCTAATTAGAACTTCTAGTCCACCTTATTCGGACATTCTACCATTAAGTATAAAGGCCAGTATTAAGCTCTCCGTTTTTCTTATTTCGGTATTGGACGGCTTCTGTTGCTACTGTCAGATAAATGGAGCATTTTCAACTTGCTGGGGAAATATGATCGCGGGCTGACATTCCGAACGACACATCTCGACATATATTCCAGAACACCGCACATAGTCATCATCGCAACTCGTTGAGAAATTGAGATCTTATATCATAAGTCTTACAGCAGAGTAATCCTAGCGAAAGGTAAACAAGGAAAGACACCAAAATTCAAACCCCAGCTTGGGGGATAATAAGCGTGTTAGATTCCCAATCCTTCGTGTAACCAGCTGAATCATCACGAAATCCCCGTTCTTTCGCTGAATTTAACACTTGCAAAATCCAGATATCTACACAAATTAGTCACACTTGGCTTTGAGACCAAGATCCATAAAACTTACTGCTAGGAATGAGATGTCACAGCAGTCTCGCTGTCAAAGTGAGTGGTCAGCTATTGTCTACTAGAAGATGTTCTCAGTCTTTACATACAGAGTAACATGCGTCTCCGATCACGCATAACCCCCTCTTGTTAAGCTCCTCGGCGGCCCTATCATGGAGGCTTGGCCCGCTTGGGGATGCAAGGCCCACAGCCGAGAAAGCAACAAGTGCGATGAGTGAGAACTGCATCTTGACTAGAAGATTGTAATATAGGTAGTGACAGTTTGTGATAGTATAATCTTAATGATGGGAAATTTGATTGAGCTAAGCACTCCTAATATCCAGAGTGCTTCTGGATATTTATAGGATTATATCTAGATAGAGCACATTGCCTGCCAGTCGGCTCAAATATCCTGTCTGTTGCTGGCGTATGAGTCTGACGTCGAAGATATGCATACTCCTCAGAAATCATGCCATTGATGATGTCCTTGGTATGTGCAGAAGCACTTCTGCCTTTGTTTATAGTGTTTTTTTCCCTGGATCTCGTCAATCCCCTGAGACCCCAACGCCGCGCGCGGGACACAACGAACTGGTACATCATATGATAGCCATAGAGAAAATAATTTGAGAAACGAGTCCGTCTTCGTCATGATTATCGTTTTCCTGTAGAGTAGTGTCGTTGATACATGACATACGACGACATGGAATAGTTTCCTTCATTCTAGCTCATCTGGTCTCGTGCGACAATTAAATCGTCAAAGTTTCTCTGTGATTTGTTATTTGAATATCAAGGAAATTCTTCTAACAGACAGAAATACCATGTACTTGTGTTACGTCCGTCATCTATCTACTCTGGGGCTTAATAGAAGCTGATTAGATTCTTTGGATAATTCCTATTCATCTTTGGAATTGACCAGGACCGGCCCGTCCCTAGATTCCACGGCAGTTTTTGATAGTAGACCCTTCCATTCTGGAATGTAGCTGTACATTACGTCTGGCTCCATTCGATGATGTTACGAGCTTAGGAGTTGTGGCATTCGAAAAGGCCCAACCAAGACAGCACATAGCTCAAAGGTATTTGGTGTTTCGGTGTGCCTGACGCAGTACTTCCTGAGTCTGGTCTTCCACCAATCGGTACAGAACACGGTTGCGTTGTACACTGGGTTGGCCTCACACATTTTGAGCGTAAACTGAAATCAAATCGCGAGTAGCCATGTTTTAGGAAAATTTTGATCATACCGAAACGCCTAGATTTCTATTTTCTACCCAGTCATTCTGGTGTAAAAGATACAACTTTGAAAAAAACGGAACTTATAGTAGACAATTGCTGCCTGAAACACAACGGTTTCCGTGTCTCGGGTGATCGCTTTAGCCGGAGGATTTCTTCTATGTGGCATTTGTTTCTCGGAGCTGCACGTCGAGCGGCATAACATTATCAAGTGCATCATGTCCGTCTGTTAGGCATGCTCGTGGAGGTGCTTTGCCACCCCTTTCCGGTATGCAGGGCATAAAGTTTGGACGACTCAGAAAGCCATCATTCCTTTTAATTCATCAGACGATGGCCTATAAGGACTAAACGAGGTCAAGTCCGCATAAGAGCTTCACGCCGATAAATCGAGGTAGTCGTGGAGTTACAATCAATTCCCGCCACTCTACGAAGTGGGGAAATCAACTTGTCTCAAATTGGATGATATAATACTACTTTTGAAAATCATAGATAGTATAGGAAACGGAAACACCTTCTATTAGTCTGTCATTTAATTTGTTGAGTGGTTAAGAGATGAGGCGCAGTGGCTCAAATCCTCCTTTCGTCCTTATGAACTCTGCCGCCGTGACCACAGACTCCTTTCAAATAATACCCATTTCGCTAATAACACCCTCCTTGAGCAGAATCTCTATGAAGCTATCAAGTATGACCCTACTACTGCGAGAATGCATGTGTTCATCACATGTATCCATACATTCTCAACCTCTGCCGTATGAGTCAACAGAAGATACGTATCGGCGACTCCTGCCATCGTCCAGCACGACAGGAATAATCCAAGTGCTTTTCGCTGCCTTGCGAAGGTCATGGCCAAGACTCCCAGTCCTGCACCCAGATTGCGGCCCCCAATGCCTGGATAGAAGACAATCATGTCGGCTGTGCGGTTGGTGATCCCAAATATTTTGGCCACTGGAAAATTGTCAGAAAAGAAGGTTGATTACACAATAGTGGGGATTGCCACTTACTTTCCCAAGGCTGGATTAAGCCGTAAATTCCAGAACCACAGAGGGCGCAGCCAATAACAGTAGTAGCGATGTCGAGGAACATCCTGCGTTGAGCCATTGTAATCTCGATCTAGACTGAGGTATGATACTTCAGAATCTAGTACGACGCGATTCTCTCTTATAAGTTGAACCAGGAACGTCAATTTATCTCAATTGTTTTTACAGCTGCTCATGGCTATATAAAAAGAGGAACAAACTTCCCTTATATACCAGACTCCAAATCAACATTTCTTTTAAACAGACGCTAATTGTCTTAATACCTGCAGCACGGCATCATCACAGTGATTCCCACTGGTCGGCTCGTAGATACGGTGACCAAGCATCTTTGCATTCTTTTTCACGTAAGCAGCCCTACCAATCCTTAGTGTCCCTGGTCGATTTTTCGGATTTAGGTCTGACATAGTTCCACTAACAATTAACATTTGCTGGAATTTGGTGGACAGTTTCAATTCATCGGAAACCGGACAATTTGAAGTTGTCCGATTAGCCGACAGATTACAAAGATTATCCTGCGCTTCAACAATCCAGTCCTCTCGATATATCGCCCAGTCCCCGTTCATTGCGCTGCGATATCAATATACTTAACCACCTACTTAAATATTCACTTATTCATTTGGATTTGGAGCATATCTTACTACTACATTTACTCACCTGCCCACTTGCATGTCTATTCGGCGTTTTCTGGATACGTGCTCGATAAGTCGCTCCATCGTAATGTTCGATCAATCAGCCTTCAGGAATTTTGATCATCGTTGTCTGGGCACATTATATTCTTGAGTTGAATGTATTGTCCAGAGGCGCGCAAACGGAGAACTTGGTTGAGTTCAAACCCCTTACGATGCTGGGGTTTAGCATTATCATGGTCCTTAATAAAATTGCAGGCTCAATTACTGGAAAAGACCCGGAGGTTTGTCTTTTATGTCAAGACAGTGAGCTCTTGCTCTCAATCAACCTATGGCATTTAAGCGCACAGAAATTACAACCTGAAGAACCCTTACAGCTCCGAGGCTATGGAACCATCAAATTGTGTAGGCTTTTGGGCGAGTCTATAGACGTGCTGTTCCAACAATCGAGCACTTGACACTTGATTGACGGTGCTCATCGGAAGTCGGCATTATAGCTTCCACGTATCCTTCAAGATTGAGGAAATTCACATACAAGGCTATACACAGAGCGGGCACCAGCTTCCTTTCGAATGCATCTACGGATATCGCCATTTTTACGAATGCTTGTGGAACAGCTTTCACGCCCCGAGCTGCGCGCACCAACAAGGGAAACGGGATGCCAAAGAGAGTATTGAACAGACCGCACTTGCCGCAGACACTGTCACCACAATGGGAGTATGTTATTTTGGAGCCCCAGATCCGATTACAGAACTATTAATAATATTACTTGTCAAAGGAGACTCACGGGCTAGATGTCTAGCTGTGGCAGCGGCAGGTACTCATCGCAAGAGGAGTATAATGATCGGTGGTAGCCACTCTTGCGAACATTGCACAGTGAAGGCAGCATCGGATATGGAAGGGGAATGATTTATTATAATTTAAACACATCAAACATCTTGAAATAATCGCAGTAGTACCGAATATATCTCGTTTTCAGCACAAGAGTCTTCGTGTGCTCTCTAATCTCTTCAAGGGGAGCTTCACGAATCGCCGCTTACCGGCTGCAAAAGCCGGCGGTTGACCAAGTTCTTTGATTCACGTTAGCTAAGCCATAATCTGAGGATTCACGTAAGGTTTCTAGGAATATCATACTTTCCAAAGACTGCTTATATGCACTTGTCTCTAATGAGCGATACATCCAGCAAAGGCTTTACACAGCTTGCTCCAAAAACACTTCAAAGCCAAAGTAAAATCAAAAGGCCACTAGACAGCCCAGCCTTCCAAATATTCGTCCCTACTATCCATGTGCCACTCTCTACCTGCTCCTCAAACTCGTCCTGAACATTCCCAACCGGCCAATACTCACAAACCAAATACCACCCCTTCTCCCCACATAACCTCCTCCCACATCCAACATCTGTCGTGTTCTTCCAAACCAACTGCGTAAAATGCCCCGTCTTCTTCTCAAACCCGCCATCCCCAAAATCGTAATCCTCCCTCTCCTCCCCCCACGCCTCCACACTCCCCTCCACGTCCGGGTACCCCATTGCTAGGTTCTCCCCATATGGACCGCCGGAGTGCTCGAATTCGCAGGAGGAGCCTACTTCGTCGTCGAGGTAGGAGGCTGCGAAGGAGGCGAGGGTGGTGTTCCAGGTTAGAGGGTCGGCGCTATGTTCTTTGCGGTAGTGGTTGGTGGAGTTGAGGATGGCGGAGGTGAATGTGTCGAAGGTTTTGAAGGAGGGTTCATCGGAGGGGATAGAGGGTGCGGCGGTGAGGGTAACGGTATCTGCCGCGCTGAGAGAAACAAGTGAGAAGATGGCGAAGAGTTCAATTGATAGTCTCATGGTTGCGATTCGTTCACGAAAGTGATCTCCAATAAATGGCGGCTGTGAACCGACTTAGACGCGTTTCACCCCAATAGCCAGGGGTTAGTCTCGTCGCAGTGTAAGTGATCAGAAGCAGCACCTTTTGACCTCAAAAGCCCTCATAAAAAAAACAAAGTCAGATCTGTACTGCCCGCGATGCTACAAGATATTAAGAAACTCGACGAGGAGAAATGAACTGATTCACCGTATTGATTCCAAAAATTGCTGTTAACAAAGAGCCCAAAAACCTGGTTTCATGGCAGCCGCCAAGGATCCCTTCCAAATGACGTCGTTGGCCAGTGCTTTTTTCCCAGCCCGCACCTCGGCGCCTAGATTTACTAGCGGCTGGAATGCTGGATTGAAACTGAACGACATTGACGCTTGAAATCGCTTCAGCAAGAAGTTCGATCCCTTGAGTATACAATAAGATAGAAAAGAAGAGTTGTCCATAACTCTACCATGTCTGTTACAAGCTTAATTACAAGCTGTAGCAAGTTACAAGGGTTCCTTTTGGGTCGTCAGACGTAGAGCTACCCGGTACAGCAACCAAGTTTTACTACAACGACCAAATCAGCGCAAGCATCTGACAAGATCAAAGAGCAGAAAATTCATTGGCTTTTAAATAATATTTTTAGATGTTAAAAACGGAGATTTTGGGACTTGAAAACTGTTTAAATGAAGTTTGCGGCGAGGATCACAGTTGATGAGGAACTGAGAATGGGTTGAGTTTGGATGTGTAGCATTGGCTATAGAATAGGTGAACTGTATCGATGTGCGTGCCGGCAACAAACAAGAGAGAAACAAACACCCAATGTTTATGCTCTTAAATATGGAAACGCATGCTATGTTGAGTGTTGCCAAAAGAAAGATATTATGTTAGCGATGTTTAGGTTATCCGACAGTTCGGCAACATTCAACCAGCACGATACAAGCCGGCGGCAGCCATAGCGCAAGACATCCCCTAACAAAATCTACAAGTACTAGGGTACCAGCACAAAGCCAATCCTTCGACTTGGCATCATGCAGCAGCCAGCATGCACTCCTGTAGGCTACACAGCGTGAATTTCCAAAGGAGCAGGCACGAAAAGTCAGCAGATATCGTGGACCCTGAGTGAATAAATGCACAGGACCCCGATCCTGCGTTCTCGAACAATGGCCACTTTACCAGCAGAGCGACTCAGAGAGAGAAACCTGTTTCACACGCAAAGCGCGCTTCGATCGCAGTGTGTTTCCAACAACACAATCGTAGTGCAACGCTATCTGGAGCAGACCAACCAGAGCTACGGATTCGTTCTATTATCGGGCGAGTCGATACTGCGCGAATATCCCTGTACCGGCGACAGGTGTGCCCATTATGCTGGAGCAGGACCTTTGCCATCCTCTGTTAGGGAAGAAGAGGACCCTGAATGAAGCACATGCGCATCCCGTGATCATATGGTTGCTGTTCGTATGTATGAGTTGTCAACCGGCCATGCATTTGCCACGAGCAATTGAAGACCAAATAGGTGGGTAGACTCGGCCGCTGAGAGGCCAATCGACCCAGGTTCGATATCACACGAGGCCGCTATGTGCAGTACCTTGTGGAACTTTGAGAGTTGCACTCTCTTGAGGGAACCTGTTGCTGATTCGGTTCAATTTCACTTGTAGTGGTGGTTACCAGCCTCGGCTGGACTGCATGGTCCAGAATACTTTGGGGCTGTTGGGGATGTTTGTCTGAGCGACTTTGCCTTCATTTCGAAGGCTGGTTAGCTTTGGCCTAGTCTTTTCCTGGAGTATTCCGAGCGACCCTGGCCCGCCTGGGCGCGGCCTGTTAAGCAGTGTACGAGTAATCCCCAGAAAGATGGGTCATTGTTGCACGCATCCGTTGGCATGCTGGTCATTCGGTCCCCGTGATCAAGCGGATTGGCTCCAACGTCATGGTAAGGGGACGCCAGTAGTAGACGTGCCAATCACAAACGCCCGGCGGTGATTGCGAATAGCCGTTTCAGTTAGTGCCATTTTGGTGCCGGTGCTTAGAGATATTTCCGAAACGCTATCTTAGACTTACGATTGGTTCCAAATTGGCGAAGAAAAAAATGTCACTCGGCAACGATGTCTGTTGCCCATCTCCACGAGTCTTCTGCATCGCAAAAGGCTTTGCATCTGCCGCCGAACTCAGCCGGAACCTGCACGGAACCTCAAGTGAGGATATGATCAATACCCATCAACCGCATTGGCCAGACCAAAATCTGGGGAAGCCAGGGATGGACGGATGGTGTGTGCGCTGCTCCACTGCGCAATTCCGGAGGCCTTCAGTTCGCTGGCCAGGGTCCCGGCGCATCGCCGCATCGCCGCATTCGAGACTAGGGCGCCACCGGCCAACTCAAGTTGCTATTCATCTTTTTTTGCTTGGTGAATTGACTTGAAAAGCGAAGTCAGCGATAATCAGTTGGGGAGTCGCTTGCGAATTGAGACCAAGCAGCTACTTGGTACTTGGTCTGATGATCCTATCACCACTGAAGACTGTAAGTATGGCAATTTCTCAACTTCCATAGCTGAACAGTGTAATGTCAGCTCGGTCTACTCCCCTGCCAGCCTCCCTTGTCTTCTGATCATGTGGTCATGGTCCACCCCGGCTACGGGAGCCATCGTTTTGAGAGCATGAATGGAATTGGGATGCGCCCAACGCACACCCATAGACGTGTTGTGAGTACTCGTGGCGGGTAAGCCTCAGCGGGCAAGCATTCCAAACCAGTGTCACGGTCTAACGGCGCGGGCAACTGTTGAAGTTCCACGCCACCTCGATTCCGAGCATCCGCTATGTACAAAGTAGCGCTCAACCTCACCATGATGTCGCCCGAAGCAAGCCTTTGTACTCGTAGTATTCTGCGTTGACCCTTTCGCAGCGGCTTGTCAGGCGAGAAACATTAGCAGCCACCGGAAAGGCGAGAAGGTTATTCAGACTGCTCGCCCGAAATGCCCAAGCTCATTGACAAACGAGTCTTGAGACGAACGAACACCATTCAAAAGGTCCCCGGATACTTTGAAGGCAATGGCAGTAAGTGTGGCCTGCAAGTCGGATCGCGTCCCGCGTATGTCTGCTAGACAAGCCTCTAGTGCTGCCGTTCGCAGGTTGTGTACTTCCGGACTCTAGCGCCGGGAGTCGACCAGAAGACAAGACTCGCAGGCCAGGAACCAGCTAAGGGGAGCACTGTGCCTCGGGCTACCGAGCCTATCATCAAGCATCCCTTAACTCTTGTAACGGTCTTCGATGGCTGGGGATGGCAGCAAGACAAACGGATGGTCCTAGCTTTTACAGCTGGCTTCTCGATCCACGGTTGTAAGACTTTTGATTGATATTCATCCCTAACGTAGTTTTACTGTTCTCCGTCTGGTTGTGAAATGTTTCGCAAGCGCAACACATTAAAAGCTTGGGTTGGCTTCGGGGTTTTGTCCGACCGGACGGAATCTATGTGGACCCACGCTCGGTGATATCCTCAACATACGTTCGAGGGAGCCAATATCTTGGAGGGTTGTAAGCGAAATGGATCGCAAAGATCTCGTCCGAGTCCTCCCTCTGGTTCAAATATCAGGGTTGTAGTTTGTGTAGGCCAATCCGCAGATTTAAAAATATGACCAATAGGGTAATAGCTTCAGAGTTTCTGCGAGTCTTGGGACCATAAATGCCGAAACTTGAAAAACCGAGTGCATCCGAGACTCGTATCCCACAGTTCTCTGCACCGGGAATCACATTCGCCCGTTTCGCCAGGCCAGAGGCCAGCTCCACCACCGACTGATGGTGCTCGCCTGGGGCCTCCAAGGGTCATGGCGAAGGGACGTCACTAGCTATGTGCAATTGTGCAAGCAGCGCCTCTTCCCGTCGGTAACCTGACGAGAAGCCACGGAGGCTACGTACGAATAAGAATGATGAATTTGAGCGAGCGAGCGATAAAGTTGCCAATGACCTTCGTCTGACGGGCGTCTGGCTGGCTGTACTCGCATGTAGGCCTGTGGATACGGCGCTCCGTAGGGCTCCATAACCGCATCGGGGGCCGGGCAGAAAGGCGTGGCAAAGAGGTCCTGTGACCACATCTGACTCACCCAATCAGCAGGCTGAGGGAAGCTGGACAAGGGTCAGCAACCCGTCATTGCGCCGCTGTACAGCAATACTCCATCTGCGTGCGTACGTGCGTGCGTTGCGTGCGTTTTTAAAGTGGCACTGGAGGCGTTCTTTCCATTGTTTTGCAGCCAGTCCACGTTGACGTGGGTAGTTGACGTCGATGGACCATGTCGTCAATATGGCAAACTCTGCCGTCTGCACAGACCTGGTCGATTCTCTGGTCTCGTTGCCTTGTATCCAAGCGCGCAACCGACCGGACTATGCGAGAACGACAGTGGCGGCAGCGGCGGCGATAGCGGCCCAATTCACAATGACATCCAACTGGCGGTGACGGCTAGTCTCAGCACATATGGCATGAGACAAGGACCCGCGACGGGCACCAAGCGGGCCCCTTATCTCAAACTCGGGCGGCGGCTGAAGGGTTCTGGGAGACAAGGCAGCCGGTTCGCTGGTGACACACAGCAGAAGCAGCAGCGACGCAGCAGCGTTGGCGCTAAAGCGTTCCAGAAGCCGTGGGTCAGAAAGAGTGGACAAGGTGCGATCTAAAGATGGCAATGCTATTCGTCGTCGTCTCGTCGCCGGCGGTTGATGGGATGGGTTTTGCCATGCAGGTGGATCGCTGCGTCTTTTACCCAAAGCATCTCTGCTTGCCCAATGCCATTGCTGGCCGACCACAGCAGATTTTCTCCCACCAGAGACCCAGAAGTTGTTGCAAGGATCACAAGTCGCCAGTTGAAAGCGTGTGATGCTGTTGGCTGGTGTGGTCGAGGTGGACTCAAGGTTTAGAGTCTCGGCGTGAAGAAAAAGTGGCGCTCAAGAAGGCATCCAAATCCATGGGCTAAACTTGAAAGGACTCGGAGCCTGAGGTACCAAAGTACCAGAGTACCAAAGTACGAAAGTACCTGAACTCACTGAAAGTGCAAGAGCAATCCAGTGCAAAGCAGTGCAGAGCAGGGCAGACGCGACCGGAGCTACATCGGTGTGGGACAGTGCATATCATAATTGTACACACAGTCCCCGCGGCCGGAGACTCACCTCATGTCGTGAGCTTCAACGGCGAAGGCCTCCTATGAAAGTGGTGGCGGTACTGGTCACTAAACTTGATTTATCAGTGATACCCTAAGGTATGTGCCGCTACAAGGTAAGATACTGCCTCATGGTTCCTGCGACAAGGTTGACGTGCAGGCTCGTAGCAACGATACGAATAATCCTCATATGTCATGTAATACCTGTACAGTAGTAGTACTCTGCTACTCTTAGTCCTCGCAGTACTACTAGTAGTATCGTAGTAAATATCGATAGTACGGGTGGTGTAGTGGTAGGTATAATGCTTGAGGCTAATGGTGGTGCCAAGCTATGGCCACTGCTACTTGCACCGATCAGGCCAAGAGGCCGCGGATGTTGTTGGGACCTCGAATATGTACACAACACGAAGAGCGTCACACTCGGCGCTCTCCTGTTGCTGAAGGTGTTGCTTGAGGTTCCATCCGCGGGAAGCCGTGAGTTGGAGTAGCTTATGCGGCTGTGCACCCGCTAAGGTAGACTATCGAGTTAGTATCTCTCTTAAGGCACCTGCTCGTAGGGCTCTTGATGTCCAAGGCACGCACGCTGCCGCCATCAAATCGGAGTCAATTGCCCGATGGTCGATGCGTGTTTGTGCACAACGGAGCCACTTCTATTGTCCTGTGGCTTGAACAATTCCCCTGGCAGCGAACGAGGTGATTGGAAGCGTGAAGCATTCGTACCTCTTCAACTGCAGAGTTCGGAAAGCTTCTCGCGGGAGAAAACAGGATACCCTTGCCTATATCATCGAGGCCGGTCTGGCATAGAGGAGCGCCACAGCCAAGTCCCTCGAACGAGGCAATGGAACAGCCCACCACCACCTGTACCCCAATGGTCCGATGCCAGCTCAACCGTCAAGGGGTTGCTTTCCATGTGCATACATACTCGTACACAACACGCTCGCAGTGATCGAGCATAGCATGGCATGGCATAGCATGGTAATATGGCATGTTCCAGCCAGCATGCAAGTGAGCTTGCCGGAAAAGGCCCCTGTCCCGTGTGCCATCTGCAACCCTACATCAGCGGGAGCCCAAGCTCTGGAAAAGCCGATCTGCAGTAGCTTTACGCCAGAGGCACACTCGACTCACATGAATGACGGAGCGCGAGCCGCAGATCTCTAATGCTCTCCTGCCATGGCGGGAAAGCACCGACAATAGGAGAGTCTTGTCAAAACATCTTGCTACTTTCTTCTGGCATTGAGACTGCTGGTAGCTCCCGTCAAGGCTGATCAAAGCTTATAAAAAGAAAAAGCCCAACAGGATTATTTGGCCTTGCGAGATTGAAAATGTATACGAGAAGAGTATCGTCCGCCCGGCAGCTGGTTGTCAAGTACAATTGATCCGGTGGCACTGTGCAACGTCACGGTGGCACCAGCGCCCAGGACGGGCAGTAGCCGGCAGGATGGTATAAAACCACCGATCTTCTCGGCTCCATTGTAGTTGATGATCGACTGCAAGTGCCTGCGGCCAACGGAGCGAAGGATATACTAACATGGGCATGTAAGCAACGACCTGACCGTCTTTGGATGTGGTTAATAGTGTTGTAATACGGCAGGTCAGGGTATCGAATATTTCCAAGGGCTCCGAACATCTCATATCTGAACAGCGTTGGTCTAAGTCAAGAACATTAGACTGGGTATCATAGCACCTTGCAGGTTTTGAGGCCAGAGTAGAAATGATATTGAGTTTGGCCCCGGGAAGTACCCAACATCTGAGCTCATCCGTCCCCCGAATAGTCGTCCTCGTATCAACATAGTTGTCCGCCACAGACGAGATGTGCGGCCAGGGAAAGAGACTAGACTTGCAGGACTGCTACTCTGTGATGCAGATTCTTTGACTCGTTTCGGGTCGCGAGTGAATTGGTCAGATCTTGCCGTCTGCTGTCCGTCCGTCATTGTTGTCTTGTCTGACTGGCTTCAAGGGCGAACGGGACACCAAGGCAGTGTCGAACCCATGCAACGGCTGGCAAGATGCAAAGCAGCGTCGTATCCACAGAGGAACTGCATGAAAGATGCAGCGTAGCAGGCGTAGGGACCAGAAGCTAGCCTCGACGGAGGCAAGACTGGCAACTTTAGCACCAATACCAGCCACTGACACAAGGGCAGCCCCTGCACGCCGTCCAGCCCAGTATCGAGAAAAGAACGGGCCCAGCCAACGAGGATGGGTGAAGCAACCTGGTCGCTGGCAATCTATCGTTGCAGCCATTCGGTCATGGCAGGGTCCCACCCGCCAGCGGCGATGATGGTGTTGATGGCATTGGTCTGGCCTGATCATGAATGAACGATACAAAGAAGGCTCTTGTTGTGAGCGAGATGAAGTCAAAGGACTGACTAAGATGCTTGTCAGTACAGCTGCCTCAGGTTGCTCTCTTCTTCTCATAGTGGCCTGAGGCTGAAGCTGAGGCAGAGAGGCAGCAATAAGTACCCGGCTTCACAGGGCATAGTAGTACCTTAAGGTAGGTAACAGGCCATTTTGGTGGCTGCAAGAAGCCAGAAACGTACTGGCACTAACTGAACCGCCTGCAGCTCAACTGCACGGCATCCTCTGGGTCTCGCCCGCACTGTGCGCCTGTACGGTGGGCCACCCTTCCAACTTGAGGCCTGAGATTCGACAGTCCAGGGCCTAATTCTCCCTAAGCCGATGCCGTGGTCTTCCCTTTTCGCCATCGTATGCTGGTCGCTGGCGGCCAATGGCCCACTTTCGCTCACTAACACCGAACTCTCTCGCCGGCCGTCCACTGTAAAATGGCAAGTGTTAAGGCGACGTTTGCGCTGGAAATGACCACTAGGTCGTCCCTAGCAGTCAACTACAGGGCCTGACCACCAGTACAGAGTCGGCCTAATTTGGCACTTCCTGCCATCGGCTCGGCTCTCAGGTGCTCTTTCCCTTCTTTCCTCTTCTCTTCAGCTTTCCCTCTCTCTCTTTTTTCTTCTTCTTCTCTCTTTCTCTCTCGTTATTCCCAATCACCAAGCAATTTATTCTTCCAGACATATTAATGTCTGATTGATTGTTTGCTTTGACCAATGTCGCTTGATTGAGTTGTGACGCTGACGCTGACGGCCACAACCACGCCGCACTACTTTCAAACGTTCCCTACTCGGCGCTCCGTGCTGTCGCGACCGAGGCAAGCTATACCACGCCCCATTACGCTACGCTACTAGCTGCAGTGACTCTCAACCCTTGATTCGAATCACCAAGTCGCTCTCGGTCGACCCTCGAATATTGTCAACTCGCTCTCAATAAAGAATTCGAATAATTTTCGTTGCTGGGAAAGACTTGGACAATATCTATCCGTCTGAATCTGCCCCTCCGACCCGCTGGTCCACTATCCCGCCGTCCCGCCAGACCCAGTCCTCGTTATCCACAGCCACCAGCCGCTTGAGCGCATCCGGGGTTAAGTGCTTCCTCTTCTACTTTTGCGTTGCTGCTGCTGCTGCTTCTGCTGCCGCTTCTGCTTAAGACCCACGACGACGAAACACAACCGTGCCCAATCAATTGGCGCCGCTCGCACCCACTTTCTTGTCGCAGCCACTGGCCGACTGAGTAACGGATTACGGATTTGCGGGCCAAACTCTACTCTTTCTCTCTACTCTACGCTACCCGACTCTACTCTGCTCTACCCTTTACTCAACCTTCCCGAGTTTCCTCCCAAATAACGCAGGCCGGCTCTTGCGACTTCTCCTTTGCCATGGTGATGAACGATTCTGGCGCCCGAGTGTCGCGCTCTTCCACCACCATGTCTGGTTCCGCCGTCGCCGCCGCCGTCGCTGGCAGCAATGCCAATGCTAACGCTGGCAGTGGGAATGCTGCCAACGCCAATGCTGCTGATGAGTCTGGTGAGTGAGCGAAAATGCCCCAACGCCCAGCCAAAGCCCAAGCCTACACCCTGCAACCCCCACCACCACCTCCCATTACCGGCTCTGTTATGCGGCTATGCGCTCAGTTCTGCCCCTCCTGTTCTTGCAAATCCCAACGCCCCGCGCTGCAAGATCCCACATTCATCGTTTTGGCATCCTGCACGCATCAAACCACCGCATCCTCGGATTGTACCAGCTCTCTCCTTGCTGACAATTTTCTTCCCATGGCTGCAGCATCTTCCATCACGGTCAGCACTACGAAACCGGCCAACAATTTTCCTCCTCCCAAGACCGATAAGCCTCGTCCGCACGTATGCGCAACATGCCAACGCTCGTTTGCACGCCTGGAGCATCTCAAGCGACACGAGCGCTCCCACACCAAAGAGAAGCCTTTCGAATGCCCTGAATGCGCTCGATGTTTCGCTCGCCGAGATTTGTTGCTGCGTCACCAGCAGAAGCTTCATCAGACTTCGACGCCTTCTTCACGTCCTCGAAATCGCCGCGAATCCACGAGCGGCACTCCCGCCCAGAGCCGGGCGCGCAAAAACAGCGTTGCCAACGCCAATGCTGCCGCCAACGGATCGGCCAATTCTATGAGGCCTCGAGCGAATACTATCAGCCATGTTGACCAGAGCGCCATGCAAATGATTGCGGCGGCGAGCGCTTCGGTCGCACCTCCGCGGGTTCCGCAGCCGCACCACGGTCATAACCGCCACCCTAGCTTGGCGAATTTGCCCACACATGGGTTTGAACATACGTTTGGCGGAATGGCCGCTGCCATGAACCAGCGCGGCAACTCGCTCGGTCTCAAGATTGAGACTATGCAGAATAACAACCCCAATGACTTCAGCAGCGGGTTGCGGACGGCGCCGCCTCTGGCAGCGCTGAATCCCGACTTCGATCTCGAGACGTTGATGTTCGGCTCGGCCATTTCAGCGTCGACCATCAACCCTAACGCGCTGCATTACAGTGACTCGCCGCCTTCCATGGCGATGGAGCAGACTTCGCCTTTTGGCTATTCCTCGGTGGGCGACATGACGTCGTCGAACCAGCCCTTTGATGATAATTTTGATTGGTTGACCGGATTCGAGCACCAGATGTCTTTTAACGAAAATGTTGTAGATGAGTCGAGTCCATCGGCCATCAGTACGACGAGCCAGAGCGGGATTAGCGATGTTATGTTGGATGGATCGAACCATAAGGCGCCGGCCGGGACGAGTGCCATGTGGCAATCCTCCGTGATGGGACCGCCGCAGATGCCGAATCCATTTGCGTTGGAATTGAATGGGTCAGTCTTTCCGGACCTCCTCAACGGGGCTCCTTTGTCACCTCAGCCAGCTACTCAAAAGACCACCAATGACCCTTACTTGTCCGCGCCTCCTCAATCAATGAGCTCGATGAGCTCTTCCGCCGTGTCAGGAATGAACCCGCAGAGCATAGACCAAACCTTAGGCTTTTCCCTCGGCCCGGATACTCTGTCGTCGCTGAGCGACGGGAACCACGGCGCCTCGCCCGTAACCACCATCTCAGATGCCACGCGGACCACCATTGTGAACGCCCTCTCCCAGTGTTACCTTCCCAGTGGCAACCGTAGACTCTCCTTCACCTCGCAGGCCTCTCCGCAATCTCCGCCTGGCCAGCAGACTCCCTCTTCCTCTTCTCCCCAGGTGAGCGCTGTGCCCAGTACTCAGCACCTTCAGCAATACGTTGGAGCTTACTTGCGTTACTTCCATCCCCACATGCCCTTCTTGCATATTCCCACTCTTACTTTTGATCCGAACTCGCCCAGTAGCGGTCAAACAGACGGTGTAGGCGGCAGCGGATGCTTGATTCTGGCCATGGCCGCCATAGGAGCGCTGTACGAGTTAGATCACACGCAGTCCCGAGAGCTGTTTGAAATGGCCAAGAAGATGATCATGTACTACTTGGAAGAGCGGAGGAAGGCCGATGTTCGCAAGGTCGACGTGAGGCGAACGTCCGTCAGCAGCGTCGATGGTACTCAATCTCAGGAGACGCCAGCTAATACGCCCGTTTGGCTCGTGCAGGCCATGCTCCTGTGCGTCGTATATGGCCACAATTGCGGCGATAAAACGGCTAACAATATCGCCTCAACACACTGCACGGCGCTGGTGAGCCTTGCTGAGGCCGCTGACCTCATGCGTCCCATGTTTGTCGGGCAGTCCGACGGACAGGACACTTTCATGTCGGATGCCAATTCGTGGAAGGTCAACTCGGAGCGCGAGGAGCAGATTGAGTGGCTGCAATGGAAGACTATGGAGGAGAGAAAGCGTACTCTATATGCCGTCTTCGCCATTTCTAGCTTGCTCATGTCCGCCTACAACCACACGCCAGCCCTAACAAATTCCGAAATCTTCTTGGACTTGCCTTCGGATGAGGAGTTCTTTTCGGCTGAATCCAGCACAGCTTTTGCCGCCATGGGCGGTGTGGCGGCCGCGAACCACAATCGCATGACCTTCCACGACGCTCTGGGTGAGCTTCTCCGGACGAATGAGAGGCAGCAACAGCAACAAAAGAGCGCGAATGCCAACGGCCAGCAAAACTTCGGCTTCGTTCTTGACACCGAGGACCTTCCCAAGACTGATCTTAAGCCTAGTACCTTCGGCTGTTTGATCCTTATCAACGCTCTCCATAACTACATCTGGGAGACTCGTCAGAGACACCACAATAAGGTGTGGACAAATGAAGAGACGGAGAAGATGCACAGGCACATTGAGCCTGCTCTCAAGGCTTGGCAGGCCGCGTGGGCAAGCAACCCGAAGCATAGACTGGAGCGACCCAATCCGTACGGCCTCGGCCCATTGTCCGCGGACTGTATCCCACTATTGGATCTCGCCTATATTCGTCTGTTCGTCAATATGTCTCGATCAAAGGAGAAGTTCTGGCAGCGCGACTTTGAGGGTATGGCCGAGGAGATGTCCCGTGGTACAGAGATGACTCAAAATGCCGCGCAGTCACCTACAAGCCCGGACATGGGGGGCTTTGGTAACGAACCATCCGACAACTCATCGTACGGCCAGCAATATATCAGCCCGGCCGCGACAGAGATCCAATCCGACCAGTCTACGACCAAAGCTTCGGGGGCTTCGAGACGCGAGAAGCACCTTCGCAAGGCGGCTTTCTTCGCAGCTGACTCACTGGCTATGTCCGATAAGCTCGACGTTACCTTTGCTGATCACACAAGCCGCGAGCTTCCCCTACAATCCGCAATGTGCGCTTTCGATTGCGCGCAAGTGCTAGCAGAATGGGTCGCAACGCTGCAAGACCGTGTTGGCGGTTATGTCGGGATCCTCGGCCACGATGTGGTAGACTACACGCAGGTCCCTGCCATAATGCTACTCGAAGAAGAGGACGTTAAGCTTCTGAAGCGGGTGGAAGAGTTGTTGACATCAGTGGAGATGAAGATGAAGCTGGATGCGGCTGGAGATGGTATGAATGGCGCTGACCCCGACTCGATACTCTCGCTGGATGGACACAACGGCTTTGCGACCAAGATCTTGCGCTTCACTGCTTACTGTCTCAAGAAGGCAGCCGTCTGGCCGATTACACATCTATCCACCCATTGTCTCGACACGCAGGCGATTCACACAAAAGCTCGCGCTGAGAAGTCTACTTCTCGCTAAAAGAAAATGTGCCTTTCAAGATGATCTTTATGAGAGACGACTGGCGAGGTTAACGATGATTGCTGTTCGACTTATGTTCTTTCACTTCTTCTAACCCTCTTATTGTGATTTGGTTTTCATAGTGCATGTTGGGCGGGGCGTTTGGGCACGCAAGCTGTGTATTTTGCTGTTTATTGATCTATTGAGATGGATCTTATGGCTGAGCGTGGTTGTTTGGGTTGTTGTCAGAGATATGATTGTACATGAGTTGATAATCGAAATACCAACAAAATGTCTGTACAGATTAGAAGCTATCGCTACGGATCCAGTGAACTGTGAACATGATACACCTAGTTGATCCTGACGTATTCAAGGCACCTTGATGACGACTTTTCCCTTCGTCTTCCCACTGTCTACCCTCTCAAATGCCTTTTCAAACTCGTCAAACTCATACACCGAGTCAACCAACGCTTTGCACTTCCCCTGATCAATTAACTCCGCCACCCCCTCCAGCTGCTTGCCCGAATGCTCTACCAGAAACCACTCGCTCTTCCTGACAGTCTTGCTCCCCGCTGGCCTCATATCGTCCGGTTGATCATTCGAAACGCTTAGCACATACGTCGACTCATCATCCCCCACAACCGACCATGCCTTCCTCAGTACATCCCCTCCGACTGTATCGAACACAAGATCATACTGAACGTCTCCAAAGCTAGAAGGAAATTCCTCATAAGACAATACCTTTGTAGCTCCCGCCGATGTAGGTACTTCGCCCTTGGAAGCACTGTAAACTGCTGTTATACCTCCTACCCCAGCCGCCTTAGCAAGTTGCACAACCCAAGCCCCGACCCCGCCAGCCGCCCCCGTAACCAAAACCTCCAAACTCCCATTCACCTTCTCATCCACATCCACATTGCCATGCACAAACAAGCCCTGCCACGCCGTCAACGCACTCAACGGCACACTCGCAGCCTCCACAAGCCCTAAGCTCCTAGGGATAACCGCCATCTCATCCGTCCGAACGAGCGTATACTCAGCAAGGCTAAGAGCGCGATCTCGGGAAGGGTTGAAAAAGACCTGGGAGTTGGGGGAGAAAGGGCTGTTGGGGGGAGCGGTGATGATGGTGCCGGCGCCGTCGGTGCAAGGGACGCGTGGGGGTGAGCGGCCGTGGGGGAAGATGTGAGGGTCGGCGAGTTCCCAGGTTAGTTCGTGGCGGCAGGGTGCGGCGGCGTGGACGAGGACGAGGTGGTCGTCATCATGAGTAGGTTGAGGGAGCGGCTGAAAATCAAGGAGTCTGAGGTATGGGGAGGATTGGTCAGGTGGGTGGATGAGTCTCATGGTTCGTGGGAGGGAAGTCATTGTGTTAGATGTAATAGGATATCACGATGAAAATAATCTGGCCAAAGAATAGAAGCGGCACAGTCGTGAGGGAAGGAGAGTATGCTTCTCATGCTAAATTTCAGCCATAGCCAACGTTTTCCCGTGTCAAGAATATTTCGCTATTGAAAACTTAGCCTGGATCACTTATATCATTTCAATATGGCTACCCGCTCCGAGAAGGCCGGGAGGGCCGGCCGCTAGCAGTTCCACAACGGCAATCCATGGAATCCCAGTAGCACCCTCGAGAAGAAGCTATCGCCAATCGTAAAAAAGCCCTAGGTTACTTAAGTGAAGGGCGGCCTAGGGCCCCCTTTTTGTATTAAAACATCCCTCCCCCCGCGCCCCGCTAGTAGGTAGTACTGCTTTGGGGACCCGCTACAACCGTGATGGCTGTGGGACCGATCCAGTCTATACTTAAGTACTAACTATCCACTAACAAATCCAATTAGATTTTCGACTTGCCATCACCGTTAGCTTACAAATCAGATACCTAGATATATTTAGGGTCACATCGCCGATAACTACCTGTCTTGAGACACTAGCTTAGCTTAAAGTGTGCGAAGAACTCTATTCATCATGGCTTCCAATGGCACCGCCCGATCCATGCTCGGCATCCAACCTTCGAGCGCATCGACGAACGACAGCGTTCTCGTCATCATCGACGCTCAGAACGAGTACGCCAATGGTCATCTTCAAGTGACCAATGTCAGCCAATCCAGAATGGCTATAGCGTCACTTCTTCAGAAGTACCGTGATGCCAAGGCTCCAATCGTCCACGTTGTCCATGAAGTCCCTGAAGGAGCTCCCATTTTCACACCTGGCACCTCGTTGGCTGCCGAATTCGATGAGCTCAAACCTATTGAGGGTGAATCTGTCGTGGCCAAGAAATTTCCTGGCTCCTTCACTGGAACTGGCCTGGAGGAGTTGCTGAAACAAAGTCAGCGAACCAAGATAGTTTTAACTGGGTACATGGTAGGTTACGGCTCTAATTCTTCAATAACAACCAACAAATTTGGTCCTCCACCTAGACCTTGCTTTTGAGACTGACTTTATGGCAGGCACATGTCTGTATCTCAACCACAGCCCGACAAGGCCATGAAAAGGGCTGGGATGTTATCGTGGCAGAAGATTGCGTTGGGGATCGAGATATTCCTGGTGCTAAGGGCGATGAGCTGACCAGGACTGTCCTAGCCGAGCTTGGGGACTTCTTCGCCACAGTCCTGCATAGTAGCAACATCTCTTAAAACTCCTCCATACATAGATAGGCGAGTGAGATGTCTTCTACTACCTTCTCGTCGCTCTAATTGATAGCAAAACAACCTTGATCTCAATATTCTGGAATCTGACGCTTAATATAGTCTTAGGTTTATTAAATAAAGTGATTGATTAAGGAAGTTATAATATCATATAAGATAAGGAATAATCTCTCCTATATAAAGAGTTTTTATTTAAATTATAAAAAGTCTGTCTCGGGTTGTCGGAAAAAATGGCGATTAAACTATAGGAAGGACAATTTCAGAAGACATCGCAAGACGAAGCAACCGACCGCAAGTCTTGAAACATTGGGTCTGATTAAGGACACATTGACTTCAAAAAGTAGTAAGAAATCATGGTGAAAGAGTTTGTAGGATCGAAGGTCTTCACGATTCTTCTAGTGCTAGAAAAATAAATCTTCCCTATTGTCCTCTAATACCCATCCGACTCAATATGATAGCCTAGGCCATTGCTGAGACTAGTTAGACTATCAGTGCCACTTCGTGAGTATCTTGCCTTCTTTGTTCATCAACGCCACTGGTGTTTTCGAATGCTTCAGCAGCGCCTTTGTAACTAGTCCCTCCTTGTCCCATACAAAATCTACGACCCCACCCCCACGGATGCGCAAGCCTTTGACACTACCGTTGCCCCATACGGAAGGGATAGCTGGTCCTAGAACAACGGTGCGAACAGCATCTTTGGCAGCGTTGTAAGGTAGAGGTAGATCAACTGAGAGCATGCTAAGGACAGCACCTCCAAAGCCGAAGTTGGCATCAATTTGGAATGGCGGTTGTTTTGCGTCGTACATGCTGAAACCATTGGGTGCGGCGTTGGCCTCGATCGAGTATTTGAGATGGTAGTACGCTTTGTCGGTCCCGTTAAGCCGCGCCCAAGCCGCTGAGCGCCAAACTTTACCCCAAGCAGCATTCGCGTCAGCAGCATTTGCGTCTCCGCGAGCGATAAGTGTTTCGTTGATGGCAGACTGAATCGTTCTATTTGAATACCCGCCGAGGTACGAAGAGATAGAATATCCCGGGAACCATCCCGTCAAGTGTGAAAGGTGTCTGTGGTCAGATTTATTGTCGAATCCAAACGAGTCCGGGAGTTTCCATTCTTTGACGCCGCCCCAATTCGTGAAGTGTAAACCCGTATCTAGGCTGTCCAAAGCATATGAGACTTGGTCGCGGAATTCTGCATCCTCCTGACCTATGATCTCAGAGCTGGCCAGGATGTTGTCAAACACTCGGTGGATCTCTTGCTGGTAGTGAGCGCATCCAAATGTCGTAGGACCTATCTCCGGGCTGTTGCACGGGTTTACCACAAGGGTGCCGTCATTGGTGAATTGATCTTTTTGAAGCTGAGAGAGCCAGAATTCGGCGACTCCTTTAATGAGGGGATATCCAGTTTCTCTGTACCACTCGATGTCTTGGGTGTAGTCAAAATAGTCCCAAACGTGCTGCATCATCCACGCAGCGGCAGCGGGATCTAGATATTATTTGTCAGTTGAGGTGCTTCTCCGTCGGTATAGAGAGGCCCATATTGGTGACACTTACAATTTGCCCATTCTGCGCCATCTTTCATTGCTGTATGTCCAAAGATGTTCATTTCATTGTGGACAACCCACCCTGAAGCATTGTAGAGAAGTTGAGCTGTCTCGGTACCTCGAGGCACCCAGTTCAGTCGCATGTAATCCCATAAAGCTCCTTGGGTCTCACTAAGACCTGTCTGGTCTGCTGGCCAATAATTCATTTGCAAGTTGATGTTCGCATGGTAATCGCCGCTCCAGGCTGCCTGAGTATCTTCATTCCATCTTCCTTGAAGATTGGCAGGCAGGGAATTATCTCGGGATGAGGAAATAAGGAGGTAGCGCGAGTAGTCGAAGAGGACTGCATCAAGAAATGGATCGCCGGGTCCGTCAGCCTTGAGCTCCGAAATAAGTTCTGCTGTTTCCTTGTCTTTCGAATTTAGTGTATCAGGTATGTTAAAAGAGAACTTCTCGGTAATATGAGAAAAGTCTTCAATATGCCGACCTAGTAGCTTCTTAAAGCTCTTCTTTGCAGCATGAGATGTAACTTTGTTCACCTCATCCGTGGGATCACTTCCTTTAAAGGAGTATTGATTTTCAGCATTTCCCTTTGTCTGATCGAAGTTGGACTCGGCACCGACGATCAAAGTGATCTGGCCTTTGATTGTGGAAGGGGTTACTACCAAATTTCCATCTGAGCATGTTGCAGTTGCTGTGGAGTCTTCGGTCAAGCGAGCAACAGCCTCATACTTCATTCCCTCCGGGGGTCCCATTTGAGTAATCCCTTTGAGCCGAAGACTTTCATTTTCACATGTGACGTTGACTAGATCTCGAGAAACAAGCTGATTTTCAAGAGAAATTGATACCGAAGGTAGAGTACCTTTGCTAGAAGCGGACCAGACACAGACTTGGTCAGGATATGAGCAGAATGTGGTCGTGGTGACGTGGCTCCCCTCTGAATCGAAGATTGTCTTGTGTAGACCGGTGTCGAGGTCCAGTGATCTCTTGTAATTAGTGTATTTTTCAAGACCGTCGAAATCTACTGTGAGATTCCCAAGCACATGGTAGGAGCCATAGCCGTCATTTGTACCAAGCAAGCCATCAACATCTACGACGTGTACGCGCGTTAGTTTCTCCGTCAAATGTGACTGGTACATGAATGTCCAAATTGAGAATAGATGGGGATTTACCTCCTGTTCCATTCTCAAAGATAGTACTTCGAATCTCAGGCAACCATGGATATTTGGATGAATTGGTCGTGGGATTCCCACCTCGGTAATTCTTTTCGAAAGTTAGCATAGTCCAACATGTAGGTAAAGCTGCAAAAAATTGGCGAATAGTTCTGAGTAGGACATATGTGCATCACAAATGCTAAACAGTGCATACCTCCAGTTCGAATGGTCCGCCAGACCAGAGGGAGTCAAGATTGAGTACAACTTTTTCCCGTTGCGGGGGTCCAAATGGCAGAGCTTTGGTTCCAGTTAGACAAGTGTATGAATCAGAAGTTTTCAAATAAAAAACGATTCCACTGACCTCCAAGTCTCCCATTTCCTACGGGATATGCAGTTTTAAGCACATAGTCATCAGACTCCCGCGGTCCGTAACCCGCAGGTTTTGAAGACCAGAGTGAGCGGCCCGAGGCCACACCAACCCATAGACCAGCAGCAGGGGCTAGAAACTTCATGTTGAAGCTCTCAACTTAAAGCCGATGAAGTTTACATGAACGTTGCACAGCCTATGGCGATAATGCCCTGCGAACCAACTCATTTAAATGATACGACGGAGATGGAATTAGAGTTCCCAATTCCCTGGGATAATTTGGGTCGAAGACATAGCCTGAACGGCTAAAGTCGACTGGAGACTAAGATCCATAAATTTCCTTGTTGCCCTCAAATTGTGCAGACATTGATTGTTAAGGATTATCTCTGGTTTTCCCCACTATCCGGAACGGAACCCCGTGGGGTAACTACTGAGAACATAGAATTGGTGGAAAATAGCCCTGCCCGACGGTTATTTCACCCATCAGCCAAATTTCACCGTAATATACCGACGGCTGTATCAAAATAGAAGTGTAGTAAATCTTGTTTTCCAAAAAGAATATGGCGTCTTTGCGAGGTGCTGTGGGATAATCTTATACTAAACTCTTCCGTTGACATCTGAACTCTCGCGATTATTTCTCAAATGTTTTGTGCACGGATGAGTATCCGATTGGGATGAATTACGCCTTCAAAGTTGCTACCTGGCGACTTTATGGGGGTTCGGCAGTTTTTGAGACTCCGCTTTGTCGAGATGTGCGGCACGTGCCGGTCATATCGGGATAGCTTTGACTATTAGACGGACTGTATTCACCTTCACTCTTTCCTAGCTCGATCATGTCCTTTTTTTTTTTTTTTTTTTTTTTTTTTTTTGATCTGTCATTTTGGCCATCGTTTATGGTGTAATAACCTTACCCAGCGTAAGGCTGCCCATTGGGATTGTTTTTGGGTATGAGAAATTCCGAAGAGAAATAGACGCCTGGATTTTACACGCACATGTTAAATGATCCTACTGTATCCCATCACTGAACTCTATCGCACGGTGTCGAACAGGAATTGGTATCCTTCCAAAACAGCATCCCATCGCCTTCCATCTCTATCCGGATATATGTCAAACAAATGCGGCTCCCCATCCACCAGCGTCAGTCCAGATCTCACACCAGAGTCTTTCAGAGCGGCCGCTGTCCGTTGTGCTTGTTGGAACGGGATCAGGTCGTCTTTGGTGCCAAAGACAATATGAGTTGGACTCTTATAAGCGCCATTCACGATTTGTGCATATGGACTGGCTTGGACAATGTCTTCTTTGGGTGGCTGAGCCAACTGTGGTGCATTCCTTGAGCCGGCCGAAGGTTGGGAGTTGGCAGAGCGGAGGCCACCAAACAAATACGGCAAAGTCTGCCCTTTCCAGTTCATATGAAGGACCAAGCGGCTGCGAGAGTCTTTGGGCGTCATCCAACCTCCAACGGCTTTGAGCTTAGGATCGACATTATATGACGATATAGGGGTGGGAAAGATGCCGTCAAGCACACTGTACTCGTCGTCCAAGTAATCAGAGCTTTGTTCTGGGATATTCGGTCGCTGCCAGAACTCATCTTCGTAATCTGTGGGGCAATAGAAAGCAAGAATGGCCTTGGGCGGCGGGAGGCCTCGTGCAACGGGAGTCCAGCCCAGTGACATGGCAAGAGTTCCCCCAGTAGACCAGCCTACCACCACCGCTTGATCTGGAACTAAATTGACGACCTTCAACGACGGCAGCGTCCGCAGTACCCAGGCATAGGCGGTGCATACATCTGCCATTGGTCCTTCTAGAATCGTTGCTTCGGGACACAGTCGGTAGTCTACCGAAACTGGCAAGAATCCGTTGTCGAGGAGGAGCTGTGTTTGACGTGGTCGTATGTCATTTCGTGATAGCATGACATGCCCTCCTCCGTGGATCAGCAACGCTGCAAAAGAGATAAAAAGTCAGCATTGGAAATTACATTGGACTAGCAGAGAATCTATATCGTACCAGCTGTCCAGGTCTTGTGAGCAGACGCTTGCGCAGGAGATGGATGATGGATATCAGCTTTCAGTGGGAGGCGCTTGTCCGTATGCTCGTAAACAAGTGTTTCAACGCAACTTGCTCGATGCTGTGGGATACTGTTGTAGGCTTTCAGATCTGCCACCGGTTGCTTAAACCCTGTGATAACTCTCACTGCTTCGGACTCTGCCGTCGAGCCTCCTGTCCACGAGACATGCTCGAAACCACCACTATGCATCGACTTCTGCCAGTGTTCGGGAGGCACAAGCACGTACGTGCGGTCGTCATTAAAAAGCCACCAGCCCTCAAGCATGCCAAAGACTATATCAAACCAGTAGAATCTTTTCGTAAATTCGACCAAAGACACGAATCCTCGAGGGCTCAAGAGTTTGTTGATATTGCTCATCGAATGAGAGAGGTTGCTCGTAGCATGAATGCAATTTGTTGACAGCACAATATCGAATTGGCTTTGAAGTTCGATAGGAGGCTCATCTTCAATGTCAAGCGTGAGGAACTTCATACACTCGAATTGCGAGAATTTTCTCTTCCCAGCTGCCACCAGAGAAAACGAGCAATCTGTAAACGTGTATTCGATGGGGATCCCGCTTTGCACTAAGCGCTCCACAACCCATCTTGTGGTCGCCCCTGTGCCGGCTCCAACCTCCAAGATACGGAATTTTCTGTCCGTACCCGGCGATGAATTCTTGAGTGTCTTTTCAAGAAACGTGGAGAGAAGTTGAGACATGACGATGTACATTGGACTGCTCGTATATACCTCCTCGAGGAGATTCCTACTGGCTTTGCTGCCGAATAGAAGCGATAGAGGGTCCCGTTCGCCTGCCAACACATGTGATAGTTGAGAACCACACAGGTTCAATAGCTCGTGTTCTTTGGCATTCTGTGGATGTTGCTTCACAATGCTAGTAAATAGCTCGTTGGATGAAGTGCTGTCTAGGGGCTTTTCTGAGCGAATATATCGCTGCCCATCAAAGTTGGCAACCTCGCCGTCTCGAAGTATTTCGTAAAGAGTATCTCGTAGCTGGTAATGCTTTGGAAGTACGTTTGGCAAGCTGATCTCTTCGCCAGTATTCAATCGTCTTAAGTCGAGACCAAGATCTAACAATGCTTCGAC
Organism: Waltergamsia citrina; assembly: GCA_022814615.1. Taxonomy (NCBI): domain Eukaryota; kingdom Fungi; phylum Ascomycota; class Sordariomycetes; order Hypocreales; family Bionectriaceae; genus Waltergamsia; species Waltergamsia citrina. Next base: position 163,247 of record JAKLNE010000049.1, on the reverse strand, counting down.
AGTATAGCTCAGAACTAATCGAGCCTGATCTGGATAGACAGAACGATAAAATCCGGCAAACCCATGTTTGTCAGCTAAGCTGTCAAAGGTATCTTTGATGCTCTCGAAGATATCTGGAGCACTGTCTATGATTGAATGCGCGTCTACTCCTGGCGCTGGATTTTGGACCTGGTTCGGCTCCTGGTCGCCAATCACAGCAGTGACGAGAATATCGCTGAGCTCCCCGAACGTACTGTCATTGGTAAGAACAGAAAGGTCTATTGACACTCCAAATAATTTTTCAATGTCGCTCATTAACTCCATGCAGAGTAAAGAGTCAAGTCCACAATCCGCCAGCACTGTTGGTCGGGCAAATGTGGTGGACGGACACTCTAGATGCTCACCCAGCAGGCTCGCGAGGCTCAGCGTCAAGTCCTTGCTTCGGTTTGGGGACTTGGTTTCAAGATGACAGCCTATTTCCATCTGCGTCGCATCGCTTGTGGTTGTGGGAGTAGAGGTTGCTGAGGAACTTGCGTTTGTACTGCTAGCCGCGGAGGATGAAACAGCGTCACTATTCGCAGCAAGGTAATCCCGTAGCGCGGAGAAAGTTGCCAAGTCCTGTAGATGGTCTTGCGGTATGGATATGTGGAAAGCTTGATTGATTTCTGACACAATTTCTGTTGCCATCAAGGAGTCGACGCCGAGGTCGTCCAGTGTTGCTTCTCCCTTGAACTCGTGAGCGGGAATATCCGTGATTCGGCTGAGAACAGTCTGCAGTTCTGAATCCAAATTGGGTATCCTAGGCTGTGACTCGCTATGAAATGGCACAGAGCTCGTCGTGGGTTGAATTTCCTTGGCTGATTCCACCTTCGTCTTGTTTCCACTGCTGTAATCATTTAGACTCATAGACTCTGATCGTCGACTTTGAGCCTCGCCCGCCCGGGACTTCTGTTGTTGAGTGTTAGGGTCTGGGCTCTCACTCTTGTTGGCTCGAGCTATGGCCTTGCCAAGTGATGATATCCGCACTCTACTGAAGATGGCACCAAATGCAACGAAGATCAGTTGCCCCGTTTCCATGTCTCTCACGTACACATCATTTGAGCACTCTTTCTCGCCGGTAGCTGTCGACATGGCGAAGACTTCCAAGCGTTTTTGGTATGTCTGGGAGTACTCGGGAGAAAATTGCACGCGATCGACCAGTGTGCATACGAAAACCTCCTCAGAAGGACAAGAGCCGAGACAATTAGACTGCAGGCCAGGTACTTGAAGAAAGTTGTCAATAGCCAGAGGGTTTGAGTGCAGTTTCTGAATAGCTGCTGGCTCCGTACCCGGTAGTTGGACCGTTGCTACGGCCCTGCCGCCGCTACTGGAAATATCGCGGACACCCTTGTAGAAGTCGTGGTATTGTACCACTCTTGAGAATACCTTGTAGATAAGCGACCCATGGGCTGCTTCACTCCCGGGCTCTCCTGCAATCTCCTCAGTCTTTTGATACTTGATGAGCTTGCCGAGACGGTCGAAATCAGCGGTGATGCGCTTGCTATCGTGCGGCGTTATGATTTCGGCACTGCCAGTCGCATGTACAGACGGTCTCCCTGTGCCCTGAATTCCATTCGTCTGAGACTGGATTTCAAAGTCGAATTTGTGCGAGGTAGAGTCTTCTCGTCTCAGTGTCAGAGTGATAGTGTTTTCTTGACTGGCACCGAGGGGCTTGGCAATCTCTAAGCCCTCTATGCGTGGTAATGACACCGACTCGATATCAAGTCTGGGAGCAACGTCCTTCAAAGCATGCACAACGAGCTCCATATATAAAGGTGCGGGGCACAAAGGCTCGCTCAAAACGCTATGACCCTGCACGAGTGTTTGCCATTCCACCGACCGTGGATCAACGATGAAACTAGCCTGCCTACGACTACTATCTTCGAACCCGCCAAAGCTTAGAAGGACCGGCTCGGCTTCTGGGGCCTGCTTTGATTCTGCTGACGGTCTATTCATGACGGTTTCTGAGTCGAGGTTAAAGTCAAGCCAATGTCTTCTCTTCTCAAATTGATAAGGCGGGAGGTAAAGAGGACTATAGTCCTGTCTTTGACAGCGATGAAACGGCCAGAACTGGACATCATGCCCGTGCTTCCACAGTGTCGCGGTCAATTCTGATAGGGCGCCCATAGAATCCTGCTGCATGAGATTCACGGGTAGATGGAGATGAGCGTCATTATCAGCATTCATGAAGACTCGTCGGCTGATGTTGATGACCGAGGAGTTGGACCCGGCTTCTAACCAGGTACAAGGGCCCTTCCGCGATACGATACGGTTGACTGCTTCTGCAAAATAGACGGGGGATCGTGTGTGATCGGCGATTAGCTCTGGCGTCGCTTCTGGCCAATTCTGGTCATGAGAGCAAGTTTCAAGGGGTATCTTTGGTTTGTGGTACGTCAGTTTCCTAGCGACATCCTCCAGGCCGGGGATAATAGGATCGCAGAATCTCGAATGGAATCCGTGAGTCATGTCCATAATCTTGTGTCTAATTGACGATGCTCGGGCGGCTGCGGCAACGGACTCTGTCTCGGCGGTAGATCCAACTAGAACATGGCTTTTAGGCCCATTATAGCAGGCCATTTCAATTTGACAAGATGGGTCTTTCTCCTTAGCCTCTGCTATCAGTTTTTGTGTCGTATCGAGATCTGCATCCAGAGCAATCATGGAACCTCTTTCTGATCCCCATCTGTCGCGCATTAAAGCACCGCGACCACATGCTAATTTAAGACCGTCGACGAGCGATAGAATACCGCACACGGATAAAGCGACAAGCTGGCCAAAAGAGTGTCCCAGGACACAGTCCACCTTCAAACCGCACGCCATCCACGTTTGGGCGGATGCATACTGTACGGCGAATTGCCTAGCTTGCTGGGCCACGATGTCATCAAATGGCTCCGCCGAAAAGATGTCTGGATAAATACTGTCATATCCTATTTGTTGAAGTGCCTGATCACATTCGTCGAGATATGTGCGAAAGAGAGAAGATGAGTCGTAGACATCCTTGTTGATGCTGGCGCACTTAGCTGTCTGGCCGCCAAAAACTAGTATCACCGGCTTAGGGTTGATATTTGTTTGATAATATGACGAATCCATCGCCGCGCGATCGAGTTGCTGATTCAAGTCTGCGGTACTTGTAGCCGTGGAGATGAACAATTTCGGCAAAGCCCTGTTCTGTGTGTTGCTCAAGTTGAAAGCAATATCGGCAAGACTTTCCGTGCCTGAACTAGCTGATATTTGAAGTTGCTGGAAGCTATTGGAAAGACTCGTCTCGCTATTTGCAGATAGAAGAAAGGGGTATTTCCCCAGGGCAACTGGTCTGCGGTCCTGATGGGAAAGCTCTGTTCGAGCTTCTTTGACGACCATGGCTGCCATACTACCTGCCGCGCCGTAATTGTTGACAATAGCAATGCGATTTGGTGAATTCCACGGTATTGTATCCGTGGGGATTTCCAATTGACCTGGCACGAGTCTCATTTTAGGGTTCGGCTGAGCATATTTAGCCTGCTTTGGTATTCGCCCTTTATGCATCATCATAAGAACTTTGATCAAGCCGGCTACACCGGATGCTCCCTCCGTGTGACCTATATTTCCCTTCACTGAAGCGAAATGAAGGGGGTTTGCTCTTTCGCCGCCTCCAAATGTCCTCTCGATACTGTCAAACTCTTGCACATCGCCGACAGGCGTGCCCGTTCCGTGTGCCTCGAGGTATGTGATCTCATTGGGAGAAACATCTGCAGCAGCAAGAACCTTGTGATACAAGTCTGCCTGAGACGGGCTATGTGGTACAGTGATGGGTACCTCATTGCTGCTCTGCCTCACAGCCGTAGATAAGATGGTACCAAGAATCGTATCACCATCAGCGACAGCTTCCGAAAGGGGTTTCAATACGACTAAGCCCACGCCTTCGCCGCGACAATACCCGTCACCAGCGGCATCAAAAGACTTTGTCGCACCCGTTGGACTTAGAAAGGAGGCGGCAGCCAGGTTTTGGAAGAAAAAGGGGCTCGTGAAGACAGAGACCCCACCAGCCAAGGCTAATCTGCAGTCGCCGTACCTCACAGCCTTACACGCGGCGTCGATGGCCACTGCTGAAGAGGAACAAGCTGTGTCGAAAGTTGTTGAAGGACCTGAGAATCCAAACATGTGGCTGATACGACCCGCTAGAAAGGCTCGTAGTGTGCCTAGCGATGAATAGGCAGTTGGAGGATGGCTGGCGACATTGTCATTGTAGTCGGATGCACAAGCTCCTACAAAAACGCCGACATCATGTTCCTTCTTTTCTGACTCTTTGCCATTCGATAGTCCAAAGTATCCTGCCGACTCTAGCGCCTGATACGCTACTTCTAGTAGTAGGCGCTGCTGAGGGTCCATGGACGCAGCCTCCCGGCTAGATTTCTTGAAGAACTGGTGGTCGAAGCTCGAGACATTATCGAGGTAGTTTCCAAAGAAGATAGACTTTGCTGAACTGCGGCTGTGATTCTCAGTTGGAAAGCGATCACTAGGAGGCATGTCTACCATGGACCGGCCCGTCTCCAATATCTCCCAGAACTGCTCGAGTGAATCTGCGCCGGGGAACTTGCAAGCCATGCCAACGACGGCGACGCCATCTTGTTGTCTAGGTGCTCCCGAGCTCCCAGCAAAATCCGGGTCTATCATGGAGCCCATGCCGCTTGTTGACTATCATCAAACTGTCAACTTTTGTTAATTCTTCAGTCTGTCGGCCGTCTGTAAAGCCATCCGGCACAAGTCTTTAACAATGAACTAAGGTCAGGTACGACCAGTGTCTCCATTGTGGATCCCTAGAGCGCTCTTACACTTCGACTCTGACGACACTTTGGGGCACAGCGATTTGTGCCTAGGTCACCAATCTCGTTAGTCTAACCAGAATGATAGTTGATGTTGTATTAGGAAGTTCACCCCCTGGAGGCTCCAAAGGGGTGTCCCTATCTTGACCCTGGCACCACTAGCGCGCCACTGCTCCTTTGGCGTCCTGGGCATCTCTCCACAACACCGCAAAGTTGAGACGGACCGGCACCTGTATGGACATTCAAACTGGGAAGATTGCGTCTGCTGCCGGTGGCTGGTGGTTCTTCCATCACACTTACGAGTCTTACAAATGGCAAAATCATTGGCACTGTGCGGTTTCGGCTTATCTCATCCGATAGTAGCGCGTGGGTGTGGCTTGCATTAACGGATCCTACTATTACTTAACCTTGCATGGATTTCTAGGCTTTCGCTCTCGGGGTCTCGGGAGTTAGCGTGTAAACGAGAAGAGCCGGGCCATGTGCGTTGACATCGAACTTGATGTTGACGTCGATATGGTGACATTGACAGCTGGTTTGGAATGGGCCTCGGTACGATAGCCCGGCATTTATGTGTTACTATTCATGTAAGGGTCTAGTCGGCGTTATCGGTATTAGTTAGTGATACACGCTTTGGCGTTGAGTGGCTACGGGCACTAATAATGTGTTCCTACACTTTCTTGCACAACGCTACAAGAGCTACAAGAATTGTGACAGCTTGAAACCGCTGCTTGCGCCCAGGCTCCATGGCGTCGTCTTTCGTGACCCCGAAGGTGGAATTGCAGCCTACGACGGAGACCAGTGTACGGACACTGCCAGATCTGATCGAGTTCCATTACAGGCATAATCCAAAGCATTTCTTTTGCCTTCAGGCTGAGCAGAAGCGCACATCAGCACTTCTTGCTGCTTCTCCTTCCTCAGATCCGAAAGAGTACGATTTCGTATCTATTAGCTATGAACAGCTGTACCACGCCATACTCAAATGCCAGAAATGGCTGGGCAACAGTGCTTCTAGTTGCGACTTTCACTCACCGGTGAAAAATGAAAACGGTGATATTATCAAGTGTGCGCCGGTCGCAATTCTCATGGAGAGCGATGCTAGCTTGGCCATATATGTGCTCGCGCTGATGGCCTTGGGGATTCCCGCTGTGGTCTTATCCTCCCGACTCAGCCCGCTCGCCATACGACATTTGATCCAAGCAACCGGAGCCAAGCTCGCTGTCACCTCAACTCGACTACATCTCCTTATGAGTGAGGCATTCTCGACTACAGACAGTGATGTTGCCCAAGATGGAAAGAATGTTCAGAGTCCCACGGTATGTGTAGGAGTAGGATATCAGTCTCTCTTAGAAAGGGATGACGGTGATACCCGTCATATAGAAGACGGGTTAAGCATTGCGCATCCTCTCCATTTCATAGCCGAAAATGACCGACAAGTAGTCATTCTGCATTCATCAGGCAGTTCCGGTCTGCCAAAACCGATATACTGCTCACACCGGTATTTCTTAGGATTTGCAGTATGTCATAGCTTTGTCTCCGCTGCTGAGGCACAGGGACTGGCCATATCAACCTCACCCTTCTTTCATGTAAGTCACACTCTGAACATTCGATTTCTTTAAGCCACAAGCTGATCGTTCTAGGGCTTTGGCATGGTGCCGATATGTCTGTCCCTTGGCATCGGAAAGACATTCTGCATACCCCCTTCTTCGACCATATCTACAGGCTCATCTATCGCCGCACTGATACGGGAGTCTGGCGCAAAGGCTTTACTGACAGTGCCTTCCCTCCTGGAAGAAATGGCCTCGCTCCCCAATAGCACTGGACTTGACGCTCTCCGACAATTGGACTTTGCAGCCTTCGGTGGTGGAATACCTAAAGAATCCATCGGCAAGGACCTCGTCTCAGCGGGTGTAAACCTCATTAATCACTACGGTGCAACGGAAACGGGACCCCTCACACCATTCTTTGTACCGCCTGAGGGCCACAATTGGCGTCTCCTTAAACTACGAAACGACACGATTGGACCACTTGATGTCAGACTTGACCCTGTAGACAACGACGGCGCCGATAATATCAACGAAAAAGCATACAAACTCAGTATGCGACCCTTTGGATGGTCGGAAAGGTTTGAGCTCCAAGACTTGCTCGTTAGCTCTGAGGGCAATCCCGAGGGCGAGTTCTCAATTGCTGGCCGCACGGATGATTTGATCTGCCTAGCTACGGGGGAGAAAGTGCGCCCTACTATTTTAGAGGACTGTCTACGGCAGCACCCGGGAGTCAAGGCCGTATCCGCGTTTGGGGACAATCAATTCGAGCTCGGCATCCTTATCGAGTCAGCGGAGCCACTGGATCAGGCCGAGCTCCCGGCTTTTCGAACCACTATCTGGCCGCTTATAGAGAAGGCAAATCAGGATATGGATGCTCATGCTCGAATTTCCTCGCCATCAGCGGTGGTCATTGTGGGACCTGGAGCCCTACCAAAGTCGGATAAAGGAACAGTGCCTAGACGTGAAGCAGCAGCGAAGTTTGCGGACGAGATAGCAACCGTGTATCAGGAGCTTCTCGAAGGAGCAGGCAATACCGCCGTTGGCCCTATTGATGTGTCTTCTCCGGCTTCTAGCATCCGGGATCTTGTGACAGCATGTGTCGGGAGGACGGCGGCGTCTGATACCAGCGATTTCTTTGCAGAGCTTGGAATGGACAGTTTACAAGCCACAAGGCTCCAAAGAATGCTATCTCGATCGGTGAATCTTAGCAGCGGGCTTGTACTATCTAAAATTCCGGACGGCTTTGTGTACAGAAATCCGTCCATTGAGTGCATTGTGGGAGCATTGACGATGCAAGAACATCCTTCACAAAACGAACTTCCTGCATCGCACCAGATAGAACAGCTTGTGAGAGAGTACTCAATCACGGACATGGAGAAGAGGTCGTCACTAGGCGAACACGTCTTCATTTTCACGGGTGCAACTGGAAGCTTGGGGGCGCATATTCTAAGTCAACTCGTACAAGATTCCTCTGTCAAACGCATATTCTGTTTGAATAGAGTTAGCAAGGGACAAGTTAGCCCTGCGGAGAGGCAGAGACGTGCGCTAAACTCACGCGGTTTGCAGGCGGACGACAATGGATGGAGCAAAGTCGTGGTATACGAAACCGACACTGCCTCTCCAAAGCTTGGATTGAGTGAGGAGCAATATTCGCAACTCGCGATGGAAGCGACACACATTTTGCACATGGCCTGGCCTATGAGCTTTAAGATGGCGTTGGGATCGTTCAGCGCCTCATTCCGGACCTTACGGAATTTGATTGAACTGACAGTCCAAGCGCACCAGCAAAATTCACTTCGCAACAACATCAAACCAAAACTTGTATTTGTCTCATCAATATCCACGGTCGGCAACTACTCGTCTGGAAAGGGGCATGAGAAGGATGTCGTTCCGGAGATATTTGTTGATGATGCATCTTGGAGCCTCTCACTTGGTTACGCACAAGCCAAGCTGGTGTGCGAGAACATGATCAGAAAGGCTAGAGATGTCTATCCGGAGCTGCGGGCCGGTGTTGTACGAATTGGTCAACTTGCCGGGTCTACAGCGAATGGATACTGGAACGCTGATGAGCATTTGGTTGCCATTTTCAGTGCATCCAAAAACATGGGCAAGTTTCCTGACATACAGGGGGTGAGTCGTTCTCCAATTTCAACGGCTCGATGTCGGCATGATCCTTGTTACTTTATTGACACATCGAACAGACCCTGTCCTGGTTACCCGTAGACCTGGCCTCGACCGCATTGCTGGAGATACTCATGAACAAGGCAGTTCTTCCACCAATCTGTCACTTAGAGAACCCTGTTCGTCAGGATTGGCGTGACACTACAGCTACCTTGATGACAGAGTTGGGGATGGAGAGCTCGCGCCTCATGCCTACTCAAGAATGGCTCGATCTTGTTGCGTTATATCCCAAGATTGAAGGTGACAGTTCGCGTGACAACCCTGCCTACACCCTGGTTGATTTTCTTCAGCACGATTTCACCAGGATGTCGTGTGGATCCCTGGTCCTAGACACAGCCGTCGCTCAAGGTCTGTCGCCAACTTTGAGGGCAATGGATGCTGTTGGGCATGAGACAATGCGCGCTTATGTAGCTTATTGGAAGAGCATCAATATCCTGAAATGAAGGGGAAAATCAATGCGAATTTTTAATTTTTTTTTTTTGCCGCTAAACGGACATATTGTTCCTTTTTATCATTATTCAAATTAGATCTGCTACAGTATTTATCCTTATTATTATAAACCGCCAAGTACGAAGCCACTCTACACAAAGCGGCGATGGGTCGAGGTCAAGCCGTTGGCGAAGCGGAACAAATTCTTAGGATCCCACTCGCTCTTGAGAGCCACCAGTTGTCTGAGCTTATCCGCACGGTAAATCTCCTGGGGAGTTTCGTCGCCCCAAGCGTAATTGACGTACGCGGATAGACCATTGTACCCTGAGGCGGCAGCAATCTCGTCTCGTAGTCCTATAGCAAATTTGTTGGCAACCTCGCCAAATGGGTCGTCAAGACCGGGCCAGCGCATCTGGAGCATTCTAAGGGTTTTCATGTCAGCAAAGTTACAATAGATTCATGCAGAAGCGAAAGGCTTACATGTATCCGGCAGCATCTCTCCATGGGTACGCTGTCTCGCCATCATCAATGGCCGTAGCGGCATCCGTGGCGAAGGTCTCGATGATGATAGCAGAGTTAGCTTCCCTTGCGCCCGTGTTGTCTTGAAGAAACTTGTCGAATTGCTCAAACACGGAGCTAAAGGTCTTCGCGGGCCACTTGCGAACATTGACGGTGTGAATGCTGTGCAATCCATTGACAGAGCCGCATGAGGCATCAGTAATGCCGTTTAGTACGACGCTAGGCACGTCTTGGAAGGGAATAGTCTCAGAGGCGAGGACAAGAGGCTCGAGGTCAAGGAATGGCTTCAGCACGGCATTGGCTTCTTCTTCGGTTCCGACGTAGATGAAAGTTGCTAGAATGCTTGCCTATTCCACCCCATATTGTTTAGTTTCTAGCTTCTTTGGTCGTTCATTGTGGCAACTTACAGCGCTCGACGGGGGGTCCCAGGCCAGAGCAGTCGAGAATCCCAATTCCGCAGGCATAGACTCCTGGAACGACTCCATGGTCTTAAAGTATTCTTCCTGTTGAGCCGCCGAATAGGCCAGCTCGGCGTGGTAGACTTTGCCACCGTTGACTGGCTTCGACATCTTATAGGTCGCTGATGTGACGATCCCAAAATTCGCTCCGGCGCCGCGTAGAGCCCAGAACAGCTCAGAGTTAGAGCTGCTAGACACTTCGATCTGCTCTCCCTCGGCTGTGACTACATTAGCGGATACAAGGCTGTCAGCGACGAGCCCGAAGGTGCCTTGTAGATAACCGATACCGGCGCCGAGAGCGGTTCCAGTGTATCCGGCACAGTTGCAGGCTCCAGAACCTTTTTGTCGACATTTAAGTAAGTATCCCCTTTCTTGTTCCATTTTCAAATGCTCAAAGGTCTCTTACCAATCTGAAAACCAGCTTTGGCTACCGAGTTGATAACCTGACTGATCTTCGCGGAAGCCCCAACTGTCACGGTGCCTTTGCTTGCGTCCACGTTGACGCTGTTCAGCTGGCTCAAATCAATGGCAAGACCATCCTGCAGCTGAGAAAATGTAGTTCCGTAGCCATGACGCCCGCCCATTGCCAGAAAGGAAATATTACTACTTCCAGCAGATTTGACCTGCGCAGATTTGACAATGGTTAATAAGGAATTCCTACTATAGCAAGCGAATCTCTCCGTCACGGTTGAGATTGACTTACAATGGCCGCTACCTCATCCGCGCTTGTCGGAACTACAGCCTGATCAAAACTCGGGGCGCCATATCCATTCCACCGCGCAGTCGCATCTTGAAACCCGGCGTCGGTCGATTCCAGCACCGTCACGCCCTCGGGAGGCCATTGCTGGCCGGCAACCTTGGAGGCAGACATGAGGGCGACAGCAATGAAGCTGGAGAGCACGTTGTCGAGCTTCATCGTTGGCAAAAGCTGTCAGCTCTCTTTTCTCTCTATCGAGATTGGGTTGCACTGGTGGCGGACGGACGGTGATGATTGGAAGACCCAAACTGCAAAGTAACCGGCCGGATGCAGGACAATAACATCTTCCAACGTGTTCAACGGGGCAGGATATAAACCACCCTTTGGGCGAACCAGGGCATCCACTCCGGGGCGATCATGATATCTGAGCTTTACTAAGATGAGGAGGGATTAACATACACTAGCGTTTCGTGGGATTCTTGGTTGCTTTCCGCTGTGGATACAGTGTGGGTGGATCGATTCCAAGTTTACCGGACTTCGCACTCTAGGAAAAGGTTAGGGTATAGCGGGTAGTCAAAGAAGGATTTGATTTCTAGTTCCTAACTTCGCGGATTGATATAACTAAACTATCGGAGCGGAGCTAGCATTGTCGCGGAATGTCTAAGACTCTGGCGTATTTTATCGGGGCCATTTATCAGAAGAATCGAACGTGGAGAACTAAATAATGAGATAAGCCAGGATGCGCTCGTGTTGGACCGAACATGGTGTTAGTCTTGGTGCTGCAAGTAAGCATCCGAGCTGCCCCATCCGTCGCGCTCTAGACCGTACCGTGCATCAAGACCTGAACTAGCAGCGCTGATAGCACATTTGGGGGAGAGTAATAGTTTCTTGGGGGCATGGGAAATCCCGTCATTGTTTGCGTGATGGGTGGTCTTCTACGCTGCTGCCAATTGACTGCCATAGTCAAGTTATTTCATTGCTTCTGCTTGAGTAGAAAAATAAGTTGGTCTATTGTGACATAAATCATTCTGCTGGCTAAAATATGCTACCTATCCTGTAAAGACTGGTCTCGTCTCCCACCTAAGGAAGCCGAGGATACAGTCACGTTAGTCGTCCGTGTAATCCCTCTGCTGCCATCCCTGACACCACCTTCAAGCTCATAGTTTCTCTCAGGCGTATTTGAGAATGCCGCTGCCGTTGAAGTTGTTGGTGGCATGCCTGTCAGAGGAATCTCATCAATTTGGCGATATGGCCCAGGGATAGGCGGAGCGCCGGTGACGGATCGGTGCCCGCTGCTGGACACATGGCTAGCTGAGTTCTTACTCTTTCTGCTCTTGCTCTGTGAAGCTGCCGAAGAGCCGTAGCCTCGCATGCGCTGCGTGGATTCTTTGGCCTTGTCCCTGACACGCTTCACGCCAGCTGGGGCTGAAGGCATGCAGAAAATAAGGATCCCGACGGACATTTCAGCCAGACACCACAGCTCCGTTGGCGCAATGTTGAAAGTGTTGTTGTCCTCGCGAGAGAAAGTTAAAGACGCGGGGATACGCATAGCGGCCGAAATGCAGGCTCTGTCGCACCGACCTATTAGCTATGATTCGCGATAGAACAGACCTAGACGCCAGAGAGGAGTTGCCATACACTAAACCTAGAGCAAACAGAACGGAGACTCCGAGTTTCTTCTGTAAAGATAATTGAAGGCCCCAAATGACCTTCTGGGGAAGGATCAGGGCAATTATGTCAAAAACAAGGTTGATGATGGGCGCAACGTAGATGGTCGGAATAGTGTCGACACATGTCCCAGTAAGCAGAGGGTTCCAAAATTTGGCGATGGGTTGACAGCCAAAAGCGACCAAAAACATCATGGTCATGCAAGCCACCCAGTTTACCCATCCGATAATTTGACATGTCCACCAGAAAGCATTGCGTCGATGGCGAGGGACAAATAGATGGATCCATTGGAAGACAATGGCCACCTTGATGAAAGCGATCGTGATGAAGTAGGCCAGCGTGACCACCCAAAAGTACTGCAAACCAGGGTCAGAGAAAGAATTTGGAAAAGAAGTAATGAGCATGCTTCTTACGCGCAAATAGTTGGTGGCTTCACGCAGGGGAAAATCCCACTGGTTGATGAAATAACCATACTTGCGCACCGCTTCGTATAGAAACCCTATGAAGACACACCAAGAGATCTGATGAGTGAATATTAGCACCGTCTTTCATGAAAAGGCTTAAAGTGTTTTCGCATAGAAATCATATCCCAACTGTACGTACGATAGCAACGAGAGCGAACCCTGCGGTTGAGAAATGTCATGTTAGCTTTTGCGACAACGGGAAGACACGAAGAAAATTCTAATGCGCATTCAGACATACCATCCTCAAGGCGCACAGTCTTGGTACGAATGATCTTTGCCCATGCCGCGAGTGCAACAAAGACGGCGCAAAAGACAATGCATAGCACCAAAGAAATATGTGCCAGTTCGTTTTGGTTCGGTGGATTTTCAAAGTTAGGAATGATGTCCTTCGGTGGCTCCAAACCTGGGCCATTCAGCATCTTCTCCTGCTCCAGCGGAGGTAGGCTGTTAAACAGTTTGGAGAGATCCTCAGCCATTTTTGCTGTCGTGAACGAGGAACCGCAAGTTGCTGATGGATGATCTTGATTGGGAAGCCATACGATTGACACGACGATGTAAAGGTTAGAATTCGATATATCTTCTCCTCTCACATGGTGAACCTGCCTCAACGGTATTTCGCCGATGCCACATACCGTTGAAGTCCGGAGTCCCACACCATACAATTATGAGACCCTTTGTGCCGGCTTTCTGACACGTTCTCACAAAGGAAAAGCGCCGCCGAGGTCGCGCTAGTCCGACCATCTGACCAAGTTGGAAGGAATATCGAAGATGCAGATCCTACACGCCCCCTCCCTTTCGTTCGTTCTATGGCGAAATTCCAACTGCATAATATCTAACGCCACCATGCAGGTCGATGCGTCTGACGCAGGAGATAGTTACATTATACCAATAATACACCTTATCAAGGCACACCTGAATGATTGACAGGAAGAGCGAACACGAAATGCCAAGTATTGGCGTGGTGGATCTCCACGAGACATGGAGTGTCACTGCCTCCATGGAGACTGTTACATCACATTTCCGGCTTCCATCGCACGTTTTCTGGCCCAAAATCTAAGTGTGTGACGTGATGAACGTTGGCTTACATGAAGCCGTCGGCAGTTGTTGACAGCTCGCCACGAGGGATCGGTAAGTTTCGTTGCCCCGCGAATTCGTCCGATAATACGGCTGCGCCTCTAGCATTCGGCATCAGTAGACAGCGGTTACACGACATAGAGTCTAAACACGAGGTCTCTTATAGTATCTGTGAAGGCGGCATCTATAGTCTCTAGCCCTTTCTTTTGTGGGCATATTCTAGACAAGCCAGCTAAAATGAATGGACACGTCGAGAAACAACAACCACCCAAGGTGTGGCAGTCACTCGTCAAGACATGCCTACCGCCGCAGAATCGCGATGTAGAGTTTTGGTGGAAGCTTACAGGCTATCATCTGGCCAAGATGATTGAGGAGGCAGACTATCCCATCGAGAGACAGTACGAGATATTGCTGTTCCACTACCATTGGATTGTGAGCACAATAACCCTTACAATTTGACAAGATTCACTTAATAATAGCTCTGATCACGCATGTAGGTCCCTCGCCTGGGGGCAGCACCAGAAGCTGATGGATTGCCAAAGTGGAAGTCTCTCATGGCTCACGATGGCTCTCCACTTGAATACTCGTGGAAATGGAACACGGCCGACTCAAAGCCTGAAGTGCGATACTCCTGGGAGGCATACAATCCGGGCTCCGACTCCTGTCTCAACCCGAAGAACCATGCCCTCTCCCTCGAATACATGCGCGACGTGCCTGCTGTAGCCCCGAACGTTGACTTCACTTGGTCCCGGCATTTCCTCGACCTCATCGAGCAGGGCGACCGACCAGCCTGCAATTTCCTACACGCCGTCGAATATCACCGCTCAGAAGGTATCGACCTTAAGTCATACTTCATGCCTAGAAATACCAAGCTGCTTGTCGGAGGAGAATCGTCAACGCAACAGGAGTGGGACGATTCTATCGCTAAGCTTGATCCGGATAACGGCAGTCATCGAGCCTTGAAGGAGTTTCTCGCTACCAATCCCGAGGGCAAGGAACTCACACCAGCGTGAGCCATTATCTCAATGATTGAGTGATTATGCCAATGCTTCATTGTGCTGACCGTTTGGTGATAGTGTTCTGGCTTGGGACAATGTAGCTCCAAGCCAATCGCGCCTGAAGTGGTACTTTATTTGCACCAACACCAGCTTCGCTGCCCTTCGCGAAATCATGACCATGGGCGGCCTGCTCGACATTGCAGAAGACAAGCTACAAGATCTACGCTCGCTCATCACAACCATCTGCGGTGTGCCAGACGACTATCCCGAGAACACCAAGTTCCAAGCTGCTCCTCCGGTGGGGCAAACCTGGCTAGACCAGGAGGACCTCGTCGAGTGCTTTGTGTTCTTCTTCGACATTGCGCCCCGCCATGGTAGCAAGCCTGATGTCAAGTTCTATCTACCCACCAGGAGATATGGGCCGGATGACCGCACCATTTCCCACCGCATGGTGGACTGGATGAAATCGCGGGGCAGGGGTGACTACGGCGATGCGTACCTGCGAATGATGGAGGCAGTTGCCGAGCATCGTGGCCTTGACAAGGGTAAAGGCCTCCACAGTTACATTAGCTACCAGTTCAGCAAGACTGGTGGCGCGCCTGACATCAAGTCGTACTTGACGCCTGAGACTTACCATCCTGCCCGATTTTCAGAAGCCGGAAAGTCATGATATTTTTAGCATTTCATTCATCATAGCTCTTTGTAAAATTCAAAGGAGGCACCAGAGATAATTGGTGCTGACCCAAGAAGAGTAAGCTAGGCAGTTCCTGGTAGCGTGACATTCCACAAAATGATGTGGGAGACGTGCATTGGGCCGCACGGTCTAGATGTCGACGAAGACACACTTTTCAAATTGAATTGAGAAATTATAAATTGATTAACTACCGATGCCTTGTCTGACACAGCTGCCATCGTGCGAACATAACTTCCTAAGATAGCATGTTTCCCGTATTACTTAAGAGACGATGGCACGCCAATACTTTTACAATTAGCGTGTATTTAGATAGCGGTACTTGAGATGCGGGCTGTACTAGCACCAGCTCTTGGCATTGAGCTGAACAGGGGTTCTTCCCTGATAAAGCAAGGCGCCAATTCTCTCTGCCTGCTCTCGCTAGTTAAGCTCGCCCCTTGATCCCTGTTAACGTCTGGACTATCTTACACCGAGAGGTGGGAGGGTGTAATGAGAAACAAGTGATATGCCGAGTTTGCACCTCGTGCACAGTGTGTGAGAAATAAGACGACTCCTCATACCCAGGAAGCGCCATAACGGAGGCTATGCCACCGAGCGAGTTGCCAGAAAAAGGCAGAGCCACGTTATTAGACCGTGGAGTAAGCCCCCAAGCCTACCACACAGCGCGATCGGGCTTGCTACTGCGTAATCGCTACCCCCTGTTGGGGTCCAAGTCTATGTAGTAATATTTGATGTCATGTACAATGCGCAATACCGGAGGCCAAGACGGTACCATGACGAAAACACCGTTGGGGTGACACACGCTCGATCCTTTGGACTGCCGTGGGGCATGATTGTCAGCAGGCTGCTTCTATCTCTTCGAATGGGTCGACCCACGGGGGCATCTTGGAGTAGTCTACGAGACGAACAAGCTCTGGTGCCATCAATGAAGCCCAATCGTCAGAGATGAAAACTGAATCAACGAATTTGGAGTATCAATTCCAGTTGTTCATTCTATGAATCCATTGTTACCGATCGACACACTCTTAGAGCAGTTGGGTATCATCATATCTGATGGTAGACTAACGCCTTGGCTTTCTAAGCTACCCTGCGTCCCGCAGCTATCATCAGCAACCTGAAGACAATTCGATTCTACCGCATCATCTCACAACATGGGTCTTAGAGAGCTCTCTGGTCAATTAAAAGAGGATTCCTCGACCTCCCTTGCGAGACTTATTGTAGTGGTTGCCATTTCGTGGGGCGTGTTTTCCGTCATACGTTCATATTTACGCCTCAGACACATTCCCGGGCCACGCCTCGCAGCTCTTACCAACCTTGTGCGCCGCTCATGGGTAAAGACTGGCGATGCTCATCAGATTCACACGGACTTGCATCGTCAGTATGGCTCAGTGGTGCGCGTGGGGCCGAACGCCGTCATGGTCTCTCAGGCCGAGGCTATCAATCAGATTTACGGATTCAAGACGCGCCTAGAGAAGGTATGCATTGAAATAAATTCCCCACGAAGTTGAGATAGAGACATTCAACACAATCAACATGACTGACAAAATGCAATGGAAATCAGTCTGAAATGTACGATGCCATTATGCCTAGGATCAAAGGCATCGTTATTCCTGATGTCTTTGCTACACGCAATGAAGCACTGCATAGGCAGATGCGGCGTCCTGCCGCTAACCTGTACTCGGCGACTAATCTCATGACCTTTGAGCCAGCCCTGAACTCTACTATGAAGTACTTATTCAAACGCCTTGACGAGGAATCTTCTAAGGAGGCCGGAGGAGTAGACTTATTCGACTGGTTACAGTATTTCATGTTCGATGTCTTGGGCCAGGTCACCTTTTCCCATAAACTGGGTTGCCTCGAAAAAGGTGATGATGTCGAAGGTATCATTGGGAACAATTGGGGATATTTCAAAAAGATTGCACCAGTAAGTTACCGACCACTTCGTGTTATTCTAAAAGTTTCGATGTCCTGATCAATCCGTTCGTTCCCAGAACACCCAGATGCAGTGGTTGGACTACTTCGGGAGAGACTTCCCCTTGCTCCCGGCCTCAGTCAAGAAGAACCCGCTCGCCGAGTTCGGTGGTGCTCGGATCAAAGAGCGAGTTGCGCTTATGGAAAGCGAAGAAGAGAAGCATAGCATCCAGGACAATGATTACCTGGCCTGGTTCATGAAAGAAAAGGCCAAGGACGACTCATTGCCAGAACTGTAAGACTTCAACAACAGATACTTGAATGCACTGCTAACGGGGCAACAGCTTTGTTCCGACATGGGTCAATACAAACATCGTAGCTGGTGCCGACACAACAAGCATTTTGGCGAGTGCCCTCATGTACCACCTCTTGAAAGACCCGTCGTCATACTCAAAACTTCAAAAAGAAATCGATGAAGCCGCAGCTGACGGTCGTGTTTCGGAGTATGTTACATGGAAAGAGTCTCAGGCCTTGCCCTACCTTGAGGCTTGTGTATACGAAGCGACCCGAATGCATCCTCCCTTTGCGCTGCCGTTTGAACGCGTAGTCCCTGAGGAAGGTTTAGAAATTGATGGCTACTCCATCCCGGGAGGAACGAGAATCGGCATGGTAAGCGAAATTCATCATCTTTGTTGATTGATTCCCTCAACAATGGATTAAACTTGGTCGGCTAATTTGTCAATCATACAGAGCCCTTGGGCTGTGCAGCGCGATGTCTCCCTTTACGGTGAAGACACTGAAGCTTGGAGACCTGAGCGATGGCTGTGTGATGAGGATAAAAAGATGGCCATGAAAAACGGTCTGCTCACGGTAGGATCAAAATGGACTTTTGTTTTTCTCAGAACAGATCATGGCTAACATTTGCCAGTTCGGAGCCGGCCATCGTAGTTGTATTGGCAAGAACCTTGCTTACCTGGAGATCTACAAGCTCATTCCTTCGATGCTTCAGCGTTACGACGTAAGATATTCGTATTCTGTCACAAGATTGCTTTGTTCTAACACCTACTTTCAAGATCAAATTGAAGACGCCAACGGAAGATTGGTCCATTGAAAACAAGTGGCTTCTGAAGCCTTCTGGGATACCCGTGGAGCTTTCGTCCCGTCGCTGATCTACGGGGGGCATCTACCTCAGCAAGGCCTCACTTGGTACTACGTAGTATGATGGCCTTCTAAATATTCAATCTGTTTTCTCAAAGTGGCATTTTCATGCAGTTCGAAATGAGGCTTGCTTGTACGAGGGCTTGTGCCAAATTGACATACTACAAGCGCTATTTAACCTCAATCTTAAAACTTGTACCCTCAACGACCGTAAGGCTCATATATAGCTAATTGGCAAAAGTTTTTAAAAGACAATGTAGAAAAAAGCATATGAGCAAGTATAATCTCTAATATGCAACTAATAGAGACTTTTGCTAAGTCTTCTCTGATAATTAGTTGTTGTAGAATCTAGCACACACCAAGGACATACACGCTTAGATCCTTGCGACAGTCAAAGGGTTAAGATTGTGTAAAAGACTAAATTAAGAAGCAATTGAATAGTGGCATCAACTGTAGCCGTCAACTGGTTCAATTTTTCTTATTCTTAGGCCAAAGGATGTCCAAGTTTGTCTTGAAACCAGAAACGCAGCCGTTCAACCTTCTCCCGATCTGACATCCAGTCAAAATATCCCAATGGATCTGTGTTTGGGGTCTCGAAGATAGTATCAAAGCCTTCTGGGTTAGGAAGATCCCGGCGGACAGTCCAAGATCCAGTCTGCTTTTGGTACTCAGGGCTGATGATATAATTTTGAAGGAGTTTGGCGCTCTCCGGATGCGGAGCGTCCTTCAGTATAGCCGCTCTTTGTGCCCAAGAGGTGAATGGTGCACCATGTGTGGGAAAGTGAACCATCAAAGGATCTTGCGAGCGTAGCCCGATGGTTGTTGTGAAAGTTACCGCGTAAGTGCTGTTAGGCTGGCCGATCTCGAGAGCAGGGAGGTCGGCTCTTTCCACCCACTTGGGATTCTGCTCAAGCAAGGCCTCGAAATATTCAAGACCGTGATATTTCATGCTATATATTGAGGTGCATTGATTAGCAACTTTCCATTTGAGCATAGGTGAAGTAAGTATCTTACATGAGGTCAAAGGTATGAAGTACCGCATCATCTTCATTGGGGTAGCTCAGAACGATTTTGCCCTTGAACTCTGGTTTGAGAAAGTCTTGAAAGGTTTCCGGGGGATCGATATTGCCCAATTTGTCCGCATTGTAGAGGATACTCCACGCGTTGATAGTAGAACAGATCCATGCGCCATCTCCATCCTTGAACGAGTCGTAGACTTGTTCAAAGCCTTGCGGTTCATAGTTCAGCAGAACACCGTCATCTCTCCATCTTGGATAGTCCTGTGATGTTTGAAGCATGATATTGTCGACATAGACGGCATCAGAGGCGAGTTGTCGGTCCAGGTTGGGGCCGAGATAGCTTGAGCTCGTCACCGTGACGTTGAGGGTCATGCCCGGGAACCGTTTCTCGAAAGCTTTCTTTAAGGGGTCTTGCTGGCTGTCTTCACTTCCACCGTGCCAAAGGGTGACCGTGCCACCTTCCTTCAGCGCGGCCTGGTGAATCTCGTCGAGAGTCCGGTTTTCCCTCCAAGATCTCGTGTTCCACGCGAATGTCTGATCAATGGATAATGCGGTCTTGGCCAAGGCCAACAGCACAATAGTAGGCATATACATATTGCAAAGTGACTGATAAAAGACTGAAACTAAAAAGCCTAAGAGTCTTGGTAGAATTGCTAAGTTTTTTGCCTTCTTTGGGCACTTTTATACCTCTATGGTCAGCAAGTTTTGGTTGGGTTATAAATAATGCCAGGGAATAAGCATAACCTGTGGATATTGCAAGGACTAGCAACAATCCTTGATCGCGATGTGTACCTTGAGCTTCGCTAAGTTACGCGAGCATAACCGCCCAGCAATTATCGGACCTTCGGGACACTTTGTTATCCGCGAAGACCATCCACGTCCTGTAGCAGTTCTAGGTTCTTAACTTGCGGCCATGCTATCTCCATGGCGGAGACGGACGGTCGGTCTGCATCTTTCCACTCGGCCCTGATACAATTGGACGGTCGATTGGGGACGATTCACTCTCCGTGGTGGAGTCGGACGGTCAGTGCTAATCTTCTACTGACCATAAAAGCCAATTGGACAGTCGATCTCGGACTCGTTGGACAGGACCCGCAAAGGATCGGACTACTGGAGTTCCCCGACGCAAGTACGGACGGTCTAAGTGATCACGATGGGAGAAAGAAATTCGTCCAAAGAATTGCATACGGCTTCCTGTCTATAGTTCAAATCATAAGTTAGAGAATACGAATTGATTACTTTGTGTAAATGGTGTAGGCTAGCTTCTGCCGGAGTGGGTACGGACATAAACTCGGTGGAATTGCAAGTATCAACGCGTCGATGATATGAGCAATGGCTTCTTAGACCGGGTTTTCCGATAGCTGACTCTCGGTCTCATATCCAGCGATATTATGACGGATATTTAAACAATGAGTTGAGACATTGTGGTTCATTGATATTCGGATCAAGTAACTGGCAACATATTTACATACCATGAAATTGTCTGTGGTTATTGAGATTTTCAGCATCTTCCTTTTGGGGCTGGCGGTAGGTGAAACTGACTCTTCTGGGTTAGCTCATGCTATCGACCAGTTCCAGGAATCCTACAAGGCATATGCAACTTCCCGCCTAAAACCTACGAATGATCTACGTGAAAAATCAACAAACGAGACAAGCGTTTGTGATGGGCACAATATACGTGTCAGAAAGTCATGGTAGATAAGATTGATCATGAGTGTATTGACAAGGCTAACTCCTCGATCAGGGTAGATCTGAGCTTGACGGAACGTAAAGAATACATAGATGCCGTCAAATGTCTTCGCCAGAAACCTGCCTTGACGCCCCGTTCGTTTGCTCCAGGGGCAAGAAATCGTATCGATGATTTTACTGCGTCCCACGTTAACCAAACACTCTTCATCCACTTCTCAGTGAGTATTGCGCCGATAATCACACCCAGTCTCATTGCTTATTTTGTTCCTCAAGGGATGGTTGTTGCCGTGGCACAGATACTTTGTCTGGGAGTACGAGACAGCTCTTCGCAATGAGTGTGGCTACACTGGGTCACAGCCATACTGGGACTGGACCGAGTATAACCATGACTTTTCTCAGCACCCTCTTTTTGATGGCTCCAAATATTCACTAGGCGGGAATGGCATATACGTCCCACATGGAACAGTGAATGGCACAGTCCCCGGTGTTCCGGATCCGCAGATAATTACTATTCCGCCTGGGACAGGCGGTGGGTGTGTCCTCAACGGTCCCTTTGCCAATATCACCGTAAATCTTGGACCGAAATTTCCCTCGGGAGACCGCAATGGCAGTGGTTTAGAGTACAATCCTCGATGCATGACGCGAAACTTTCGTCCAGACCTCAGCCAGCAGCTTTTGACTAACCAAAGCGTTGCCGGCCTTCTCGCACAGACAACTATGGCGGATTTTCGAAGAGTCTTAGACAATAGTGTCCATTTCACAGGACATGCTAGTGTTGGTGGCGATTTGTCTGACATTTTCACGTCCCCTCAAGACCCAGCTTTCTTTTTCCATCACGCCCAAATTGACCGGCTATGGGCAATTTGGCAGGCACAGTTCCCTGGTGATCGGCTGTATGCCACGTCTGATACAACAACATGGGCAAACAGTGAGAGCAATTCTCCAAATAAACATGAAACTCCTATGCTAATCAACTTAGGTCCTCCATCAACAAATGCGACCATATGGGACCAGCTCGAGTTCGGTTACGTTGGCGGGAGGAAGACTATGGCTGATGTTATGGACACTCTTGATGGACACCTTTGTTACCGTTATGAATAGTTTGGATTCCAAGTTATTGTCTAGGGAGATTAGACTTAGGTAGTGATTCATTGCTCGAGAGTCGTGTGGCAAGAAATCATATATCTAGAAAGAATTCCACTCATTCAAATCTGATCCATTGATAAATTCTTCAAGCATGCCTTGTAGAAACTCCGGTTCTGGTGTAATCATCGCACCATTCTGGAGGGAACCAACTCCTGACGTTTCATCAAATCTGAAAGAATCCATAAAGTCTGTAGACAGTCCGTTTCGACGAGGCTCATATGAAGGCTGAGCTGGGGTTTGTTGCGTAAGAGGCAACAGATGACTCTCGTAGCTACTGCAAGTTCTGTTCTCGCCTCCGTGATAGTTCTGCGCCAGACTTGCTTGCGAGAGAACAGCATGGATCACACTGGTGGCTCTCTCTATACCCCGGATGGAGGTTTTAGCATTCGTGAAAATCTCAACACATGATTTCAAGAGCTGTAAATTTTTGCACATCTCATCGGCTTCGTGGGGCGAGTTTTCAAGATGCAGCCGTGGACCACTGCGACGGAGCCATTGGACGACAACAAGACAGATAATCATGCCTCCAAGCAAAAAGTCCTCTGACATTAAGGACAAGGCTCTCCAGTTGCTGACCTTGAAACCATCAGTGTCAAACGAACTTTTATACATGATTGCCTGTAATTGGAGCACCCGAGTTGCAGCTCCCACACATCTTTCTCGTGAGAAGAGATGTTCCCGGGTTTCAGCTAAAAGAAACTTTCGATGCAGAATGATTCGAGCACGTTGCTCTAAAACTTCAACCTCCATAGCGCGGTTCAGATTTGCTTGTTCGTCTGACATTCCAGGTTCTGGATATCGGGGGTCTTGGAGCCACGGTGGCCGCGTCTTGACTTGATCGTCGAGGTTTCGATCAAAATCGAGGATATCATCGTATGAGAGTTCTCCTAAAGAGGTAGTATATTCTGATATCTGAGCCAGCGTTTTCGCGAGAAGTAGCCTGTAGTTCAAAAAGAGTATAGTAGAGGGCTTCTCAGGGGGTTGGCAAGGCGGAAGACACGTTATCGCTGGGTGCAAGTCCTCATCAGCAATATTGGATGGTAAAGCCGTGTCTGAGAAATTGTAGCTGATATGCGGTGGAAGTCCTAAGTATGATGCAAACAAAAGATCAAGTTGTACTAGGTAGGACCATGATCTCCGACGTATCTCGCCTTCAAATACGGATATTTGGCTGTAATGTGATGGGTCACGGTGATAACCAGATCGCATTGCGAGATTTATGGATAGTCCAAGAATAAGTGAGGCTCGGAAATGATCCCTCCCTAACCAGAAATGTTCACAAAGTAGATAAATAGTCTACGATATTAGTACCTGCGTTACCAACTTCGAAGGATGAACATACCATGGCTTCCACTGCCCGAAACTTGGGTTTGGCATAGTCCGACAGCCTGAGGCATTCCGCAGCTCTAGATGCAAACTGGTTGCACGCCGACTTGATGAATGGAATTTCACGCATCTTTACGCCAGACTCTGAGACGAATTGCAGAGCAAGCGTTATGACAGAAAATAGGATCGAGAGCCATGAGAAAGAAACCTCGTTCGGGTTCTCCCAGAATGATACGTAGTCCGAAAGGAATGTAGGCAAATGTATTGGAAGAGGCGGAATGTCAGCCCCCCTCGTGAATAGGTTCACGAGCTTATCGATTACAGATTTGGGTGGTAAAGAGTTTACCAGCTCTTCAAATGAGAGATTCTGCGAAACTGCGAATAGCAAGAATGGTCGTTTAGGTTCAGCAATGGCTGAGGGAGGTTGCTGGGGATCGTCCACGTTATGAAACTTGAATATTGTCGTATCAATCTAGATACCGTCAGCCGCGTCGAGACCATACTGTGCCTGTCGTCGCTTACATCCTTTAGAACAGTCTCCCAATGATTGTTGTCGATGAGTCGTGTTTCCATACTATCCTGGGATAGACTGGGGTTGGGGCTCAGGATTGGTTGATGATCAACATGGCTATCGGGGCGAAGAAATCCATCAGACTCTACGTCGAAACTTTCGCATATTGTAGTCCTAGTATATGCGCCTTCATGAGCCCCTCCGCTTTGGTCAGTATACGTGTGAGAGTGGCAATCGGCGGCAACTTGTTGTGCCGATGTTGATGACGTGAACTGCCTTCCACGATCAATGTTCGAGACGTAAATACAACTGCCAGGAGGTCGCCGATGGCAATTCCCACAGGGACGTTTTCGATCGCATTTCAGCCTAAAAAATGATCAATTGAAGGTCCAAACACGAAAGCACCTAAACTCACTTTCTGGATTTACACAGCGTGCAAGAGACTTGTGGTTTCGGCCGGCGAGCACCTTCCTTGCGGTCCATGAGGTCGATCTTCGACGTGCGATTGGCTTTGGGCTTAGTAGTCTCAACGACTTTTGAGTTGAAGAACAAGCAGTCCAGCGTCTCTAGGAAGACAATTCGAGGAACTGAATACATAATATGGTTTATCTTACACGAGGAAGTGCGAGTGTGTGGAGTAATGAGAACCCTGTGCCCCTGTGCCCCTGTCCATACGGATCAACGCGTGACTAAAACCCCGAGCGTTCCGAATGTCAATTCTTATGCCTATTGAAACTTGATTTTTTTTAGTACCATAGCACACATGATTATATTATCTAATTTTCTTGTTCCTTTTTTTTTTTTTTTTTTTTTTTTGAACGGAGACTGCTGACCACCATTGGGAGAGCATATGTAATACCAAAGCGTCAACCACGGCAAGATGTAGACTACGTTGGAAGGGTGTTAAGTCTCTCTGTAAGCGTTGGTCAAGCTATAGTTAGCGTTTAACCTCTCGGGAGCGCACTAGGACACGAGATAAAGTGGCAAGTCTTGAAATAGGATCATACGCAACAACAACCAAAGTTTCTTTGAGCATAATTTCAAAGTGTACCTTCAAGAGTCACCGAAATGCATTTCGTCTGTGGAGTCATATTTCTTGTACCCTAAACCCTTCCTGACAGAAACGCTACCCATTCCAACTACTGGGCATATCTAGATCTTTATTCTTCCTATCTTTAGCCTCGAAAGCCCTATTTACCCTGTTTGTTACTATTGCTTGCAAATCTCACCAACCACAGGATCTACCTTGTGCCATAGTTGTCGATTGGGAAAACCAAACTATTGCAATGTGACAATGCGTTTGAATCCGGGTCAAGCTTGGAGATTTCTTATGACAGGTATATATCGATGAAAAAAATATTACATCTTTAAAACGTGAGCTTTAAGTGATCACAACGGCTTGACCGCCCAGTCGGAGACAAGGCGCCAAGCTCAATATATTTTACATAGCTTGCGTAGCCCCATTGACGCTGGTGGGCGAGAAGCTACGTGTGCTGCCACCG
Organism: Waltergamsia citrina; assembly: GCA_022814615.1. Lineage (NCBI taxonomy): Eukaryota > Fungi > Ascomycota > Sordariomycetes > Hypocreales > Bionectriaceae > Waltergamsia > Waltergamsia citrina. Next base: position 137,442 of record JAKLNE010000049.1, on the reverse strand, counting down.
AGTTGGTCGTACACGATCCGGCAAACTCCTGCATTGGGGTTGCAGATTGCGTCGTAGGAGCTTCCAGTCATGACGCTTTTGTATAGATCTTAGAGAAGATTTCCTTTAGCTATGGGTCCCAGCCTGGAGCCCTGGCTATGATCTCAGCCACAAATATGGCAGATATGCTACTGTGCCATACCTTATCTACAGATCCAAAATCCTACATTAGACAGTTAGTGTTATGTAATATCCCAAAGAACATTTTAACAAAATTAAAAAAAGGTAAAAACAATGTTATTCCTTATATAAGAAGTCATAACATTATTTATTTACATAGAAAACATTATGATTATTATATTTAGGTCTACGATACCCACGGCTGTGAAATATGATTATGAAAGTGACATTTCTAGCAGACCGTCTTTCGTAGGGTTTGAAAGTCCTCCACGGCCGCCTTCAGCATCATTGTGGATAGCAACCTTTCTCAATGGAATACCTGCTTGACACTGTATCCTGATCCGATATGAGCTATAGGTTTCCGAGTAAACGAGCGGTGACACTCTCGTAACTAGAAATGAAAGCCGCGCAACTTTTCCACGACCAAGAGGACCTATGCAATGATCGAAGTCTAGATTCAAAGCCCTCGACGTTGAAAATGTCCTTTCGTAGATGTTGCGCTAACCAAAGCGAATCACTCGGAGCAGATCAAAGTTATCCGAGAGCTTAACTTCAGAGCCATCAATGTCATCTTGCTCGAGATGAATATTGATACCTACCGATTCCAAATCCGAACCACGCTCATCGAGAACGTCCCACTGCCCCACGCCTTAGTTTGGAGCAAGCCCTGTTGAGCCGACCTCCATCGCGCCACTTTAGCCGACTATCGGAGTTTGTGGGTCTCGGACCATTCTGTCCATGCGAAGGCGGACCCGAGATTAGCGCGCGAGGCGTGTGAATCGACATTGATTACAATTCGGAGCGCATTCAGCTGGAGACTGACTTGTGCTGTATTAGTATGCTAATTTATTTAGTTGGCTTCTTTCAAGAAACCTTGAATCAACGCCTTTAGTATCGGAAAGCTTCGCTCACGCTGTATCTGTCTTTCGTTTCAACGGCTTGACGTGGTCCGCTCTCTGTGTAGCTCTACCTGCCCATGGCTCTTGCAAAACCATTCCCTGCCGCCAATGGCATGAAATCTTTCTGGCGCTCTCAGCCCGGTTCTCTCGACAATCATCGAACAACAGAGTCTCTTCCACAATCATGTGACGTTCTCATCATCGGTGGCGGTTACTCTGGCGGAGCGCTTCTTACCCATATGCTTTCGCTTGAAGAGTCCAAGGGGAAGTCATTTGTTGTCCTTGAGGCTCGTCAGCTCTGTTCTGGAGCTACAGGCCGCAATGGTATGACCCCGAAGCTGACATTATCACCTACAAATTGGCTAATTCTATGCATTTTGCAGGTGGACACCTCAAACCTGACTCTTATAATCTCTGCTCCCGGATAGCAGAGCAACATGGCTTTGAGGCCGGAGCTGAAATTGCCGACTTCGAGCTCGGCAATCTAGATGCTGTTCAGGATTATGTTCGGGAATCCAAGGCGGACTGCGACTTTACCTTGACAAGAGCTATCGATGTTCAATTCTCCGAGAAACAGTATACTGAAATAAAAGCCCGCTACGAAAAGATGGTAGCGTCCCGGGGGAAGGCCGCGCGAACGGTTTTCCCCATCGATGCTGAGCGTGCCGAGATGGTGCGTTCTTCTTAAGCAGCCTTGCGTTAATATCTTTACTGCATTGGCCAAGCCATACCCGACACCTGCCTACACTTCGCTAACAATGCACGGACGCACAGATTTCGGGCATCAAAGGTGCAAAGGGTGCTTTCAGCTTCACAGCAGGTCATTTGTGGCCATACAAGCTTATTCATCACATGTTCGCCAAGGCTTTAGACAAAGGTAATGTGAACCTTCAGACGAACACTCTTGTTACACGGGTCTCCGAATCTCCGGATGAGGAGGGTTACTGGACCATCACGACATCCCGGGGAAAACTGAGGGCTCTGAAAGTTGTGGTCGCCACGAACGCTTATACGGCCTCAATCTTGCCTGAATACCACGAAAAGATCGTACCTTACCGTACGGCTTGTAGTCGCATCGTCGTTCCAGAGTGTCAGAAGCCTCCACTGCTGAACAACACTTACACCCTCCATTTCAATGATTGGGACTTTGATTACTTATGTCCCCGACCGGATGGAAGTATCGTCGTAGGCGGTGCACGTAGAACGTACTTGCGACACTTGAATGAATGGTACAACAACGTTGATGATTCAAAAGTGACGGACAAGGTCCATGGATACTTCGACAGCTACATGCAGAAATACTTCCGAGGTTGGGAGAATAGCGACGCCTCTGTTGAGCAAGTCTGGGCAGGAAGTGAGTCTCTTCAAAACTTTTTTTTTTTTTTTTTTTTTTACTACCGTATCTACATCAATTGCCATGTTGCTAACGGCTAACGTCTCCTGCAGTTATGGGTTATTCAGCTGACAAGCTACCGCGGATTGGACATGTACCTGGAAAGAAAAATATGTTTATCATGGCTGGTTTTACTGGCCATGGCATGGCTCAGATATTCTTGGCGGCCAGGGGAGTGAGCCACATGGTCTTACAAGGGACACCGTATTCTAAGACCGGCATGCCACGCTTGTTTGAAGAGACTAAATCAAGACTGGAAAGCAAGGAAAACCTCGTGATGGACATTCACGATAAATTGCCCCCGGCAGCGAAACTTTGATAGTACATGAGAAAAGGCTATGTTGATGAGGCATTCTCAAACATTCCAAGTGCCCGCTAAAGGGGCTTGCATTGCTATGCTTACTACGTGCTGCAAAGCGAGTTAACCGTATCATGGTGCTTTATATGCGTGAAAAATCCTAAAGAATCTTTTGGAGGAAATGTGCAAAGATAGAATTATGTAGATATTCAAGGGCAGACTATCAAGCTCTAGCGTCCATTAGTAGTTATCATTCTTTGCGTAAAGTAGAAAACAGCATTCACTAGTAGAACTATGTCTTTAATTGCTAGGATAAAGGGTTTTAATTGGTATTCCATGAGCAATAAATTATTTTATGAGCCTGTTGTGCGATGGAGTGGATAGTACGTTCTCGCGGATGCAATACGGTGGACGCACCATAACAGACCCCAATATGCTACCTTGGACGAATCCTTCAGTCCTTCACAACTTCACCATCCATTACTTCAGTCTCCTGGGCAATGGTGGCAATCAGTCGCCTCTCCGCCTTTGTGGCAGGCTCCCTGGGGAATAGCTTAACGATGAAAGGATACAATGCCGCAATTGCAGCGCCAAGCGCAGAAGCCGCGGCCAAAGTGGCAAAGCCCAGCAAGTGTTGAGGGGCATTTGTGCTTGGCCACAGGTAAGAACCGTAAATAATAGCCAAGTGGCCAAACGAGTTGATAAAGGCAATAGCCACGGAACGTTTCTGATCCGGGAAAGCAATACACTCGCTGGCCCAATTAAGAACAAGTGGTAGAGCGGTGTATAGCCCTGCAACCATGAAGCACATCATAACATACTTGGCTACGGAACTCTCGACGACAGCTGACACAATGCACGCTACCACAGTCAGTGTATACAGAGCAGCGTTGTGCCAGCGTCTGTCCTGAGTCTTGTCGGAAGAGTAGGAGAATGATAACTGAGAGATAGCACCGACAGCCCAGATAGGGACGGTCATCCACTGGGCAGTAACGCTCGTGTAGCCCATAGTCTTTAAGATCGAGGGGATAAAGTAGGAGATGGACATGCCTAGGATAATCGCCTTGTAGATGATCACAAATATCCAGGTCCTGAAGTCGGCGACGACAGCTTTGAAGGCTTGAAATGAGGTGAGAGGCTTGCTGCTGGCATGCACGGTCAACCTGCGATCGTAAAGGATGCGAACATGGGCGAGTTGACGCTGCTCAGGCGATAGGAACTTGGAATTGCGGGGGTAGTCGGGCAACACAAAATAGAGAGCCCAACCGCAAACCACGGTAATGATACCCTCGATGATAAAAAGCCAGCGCCAGCCAGGAATGCCTTGGGCACCTTCGAGGCTTTTAATAATAGCACCAGCCATAAGCCCTCCAAGGGCCGGGGCAACGCAACCAGAGGTATAAAAGATGCAAATACGCTTGCCAATCTCTTGTTTTGTGTACCAGCAAGTGAGCAAGAAGATAGCACCAGGGAACAGACCAGCCTCGATAGTTCCAAGGAAGAAACGTGACACGAGGAAACCTTCAAAACTCTTAGCCTGGGACATGGCGACAACAATGACACCCCAGACCCAGACGATCGTGGATAAGTATACAGACGGTCGCATCTTGCTCATAAGCATGTTAGATGGGACTTCTGTGAGAAAATAACCCACAAAAAAGAGGTAAACGAGAAGCGAATACTCTAGAAATGGAATGTTAGTCAATATTCCGGGCGCATGTAGCCTGACTTGCACGGGACTTACGGCTATCCGACATGTTGAGATCTTCAGAAAGACCAGCTGCGTTGGCGTTGGCCTAGCTCACATTAGTTAGTAGAAAGCTTTGCCGTGGAGCAGAACATGTCCACTTACAACATTACCTCTGTCGAGATACGCCAATACATACATCCACCAAAGACAAGGCAAAAGAATGAAGTCAATCTTTCGCACAAGGCGCTTCTCCTCGGGAGAATCAGGGACATAGCTCTGGAGGGCGATAGCCATCTCCTCATCACTACTCAGATCCATACCGGGACGTGAGTTTTGATCAGCGCTATGATCCTTTTGCGTACTCTGTTCTGCCATCTTGATGAAAGGATTTGCGTTGTTGCTGTCTGACAGGCGGCTGTAAATCACTCTAAGTCGGACTACGGGTCAACCGCCTCCCCCCCCTTATCTTCCGCTCCCTGCTGAATTGCAGATCTTTTATTTCATAAACCAATTAATTGCATATATTCACTAATAAAGGTATGACTAAGGTTGGACTAACGCTTTTTGTGGTTGGACTAACGTTTTTTGTGCAATTCAGCAGGGAGCGGAAGATAAGGGGGGGGAGGCGGTTGACCTGTAGTCCGACTTAAGATGGCTTGTGTGCAACAACAAGGCAACAAAGCAAAGAAAACACAAATCATCAGATTAGAAACAGGTGCGAGAGAAATCCACTAAATACGTTCCCGCAGGTCTACGCGCTAATACGTGCAGAGGTCGGGATTTACCCCGGTTCGCCGGTCGCTAAACGGAGCCGAGGGCGATGGTTTATGTGAGACGAATACCATCACGATAAGCTATCTGTCCTCCCCACATCCAGGGTGGGAACTCTCAAAGATAAGCATGATTCTTTGATGGAGACTGGAGATACGGAGGACTCTAAGCCCGGACATATAAGTAGACCTTGAACCCTAAGCTAGCCTCGTTCGGAAGAATTCAAGGCCCTTGAAAATCCAGGTGAGGGGAGCAAAAGCTAGTCTTGATGTAGTGAAAAGGTGAGAGTGCTCAGTGGACAACCCTGCATTTTCCACCTGAAAACCCCTCAGCCAGTGATAGGCTGGGACTTGCTATAAATCTGGATATATCACGGATTACGTGGATCCGTGTAAGCGTAACTGCAAAAGTAGTGGAAACTTCTCATTTAGAAGACAAGGTCGAGATTGCACCCGAACAAGCAATAAGGGGCTAATGATTGGGTCATAGTAGAAGAGGAGACCATCCGGAGAAGCTCAATAACATTCTTATCTATGAAACATTGTTGAATATATGTCATCGCAGTAAAAAATTCATATCACCTTGGAATTAGCCGAGTTTGTGAGTACATAAACCGGGAAAATATAGGTTTCCTCGTGTTCTGAAGATAGATGTATTAAGCAATACCTGCCCCTCATTTATCTTATGATCGAAACCCAGATATCACGATACACAAAGCTCCCCTAATTTACTTAATCCTTTATGCAAGTCCGATTACAGCCCGAACTTGTCACTATTATAGGATAACTCTCCTCACATATCCAGACGGAGGCCCATGGCCCTTTCCGTGCCTCAGAAGCGGTAGGAGGAAACATAACTTGCCAGTGTTAGTGGATCATTGGCTAGAGGGCGCTTAGACTCGTCTTCGAGTCTAACCTACTAGGTGTACTGTCACATTCAAACTAATTGGCTCCTCTTAGAAGCTCTCATCAGACTTTAATCAAGACTGGGATAATGCCTATCAGTTTCCGGTTATGCACATCACTTTTTGGAGAGGTTACTCACATGTTCCTCACCCTAAACCCACGGGGATATTCGGATGGCTCATAAGGAGGATCAATCATGATCCAATCCTTTATCACGGCCGTATTGTTCTTGAGAGCCTCAATTTGCTCCTCGCTGCAGGTAGTTGGATCCAGGATATAGCAGAACTGTTCATACTGTGGTGGCTTGTCGGACCTGATGTGTAGGGTATCCGATGGGCCCTCAGTCGAGTAGTCCGGGTTAGCAACCGTGTCTACTTCGCCAGTAGCAATGTCGCGATTGAATAGGACTCGATTGAATATGCGGTACGCTGTTTCAGGCTGATACGACGGCACCGCGTGGCCAGCCTGGAAGACTCGGATGTACGACAGATTTCCATACTGTCGGACCGCGCCACCCTCGAAGGTCTTGTTAGTGACCAGGGAAGCGTAGCCGGCATTCGCAAAGTCCTCTTGGTGATCCCAAGGGATAGCGAGTGACACGTCCTCACCTCCGATCCAATTGCAAGCAAAGTCGCGATCGCCGTACATGAGCGATACCTTGACACCACTGTGCAGCAGGTAGGCAATGTCTTCGATCCATCCCGGTCGCGGATAGTCACCAATGCCGCGGAATGCAGTAGATGAGGCGCTGGAGCTGCCGGTCCAATTGAGCGGCACACCTAGGGCAGACAGTACAGATTCCTGGTTGAGGTAGCCGGGGGCATAGACCTGCGGGAACAAAGTAGGCTCTTTTTGTGTAACGTCGTAGTAATCGCGACCGGAATACTCGAGGTAAGGATCGCGCATGTTATTGGTGCAGTAGGTTTCGGCGTCCTCACAAATGGCGTTGACCGTAGCGTTGATCCCCGTGTTCTCGGGGTCAGATGCGGAAGCGACATCGCGGCAGTTCTCAATCTTCTCACGACACCCTCCGGGCGCGTCATAGGCGTCAACCATGGCTTGGTAAATAGTCTCGTTGACTGTCTCTATATCGTACGTATTGTTGTAGGCCATAGTCGGGTACGAAGGCCACTGAACTAGGCGGTCTATGCAGCCATTTACAATGAGCAGAGTGTCAAGGTTTAGGATATGCTGCTCTCCGATAGTCCCATTCCAGGTGCCATTGTGGATCTTTTCATTCTGCTCCTGGAAGTATGCCGCGAATGCAGGCCCGTATCGGCCGCCGTATGACTGAGTGGAGATACTGATTCGGTCGTCGTTAGGATGGTAACCCGGGAATTCCTGGAACCAAACCTGGGAGAAATGCCACAGTGCGATGGCGGCGTTACGACTACCCCAACTCGTTGAGTCAATATCGTCACTGGGGTAAGTGCCAGTCCGGAGGGTGTTGTTCTGTTCCGGGATGGGAGCTCCAGGTTCAAGAGTCTCAACGCCTTCAAAAAGGTCCACTGTGACGTTCCGCAGGACATCGTAGGAAAAGCCAACCTGGACTGGCTGGTCGATGTAGAGCATATTGACTAAAAGGTTCAGCGACGATAATTCGTTGGAAAACCATGCCGACACTTACCCTTCTCATTCCAAGACCACTCTCTGAGCTGGGTTGTTCGAGAGTCTGGGTTCATGAAACAAGGGCCGTTCTCGTTGAACAAACCCGGCATAGAGGAGCTTCCGGGGCCTCCGTTCATCCAGATGGACAAGGGGGCATTCTCGGGATCTTCCTTAGCCTCGAAGAACCAGAAAAACGTGTTGATATCGTAGTCTTGCTCTTGACCTCCACCCACGAGCGTGCCTGCGGGGAGATGAACATGGCCAGCGTACGACTTGACACCCGGTGTCGTCTCACAAATACCGGGCTGAGGAAGGTTAGCAATCGCGATTAATCGTCGGCTTTGCAATGACCTGTGACTACCTCCTTATAGCTGATCTTTATCCGCGGATTGTACTTCGACTTAATGACTTTGACACCCTCAGGCACTGGAGGGAATTGAGCCAGGGTGGAGGAGATAACCCCTGCTCCAAGGGCAAGCACCTGTAGGCCAGACCACATTGTGAACTGCCAAGACGAGAAGACTACAGATCACCGTCTTTGATTTTTATTGAGAGATCAACAACTGAAAGAAAGAAAGTCCACATTCCTCTTCATTTCAACATCAATATTCGACATGGCATTTATAATACCCCTGATTCTCCCCCGCGAGTCCTTATCTACTCCCCAGGAACCCCGGCAGAACTTAAGACCTTCCTATTTAGGAAACCAAGTCAGGGACTTTTCCTATTTACCGGTCGTACAATATCCACCGCGGAAGCCGGCTTGATGAATGTGAGAAGACCATTGGCCCGGCAGCGATAGACTCAATAATACTACTGCGATGTCGGGGAGGGCCGAGGGGTAAATACCGTTGTTGCGTCCGTGCGGCTTCCGGTTACGATCAAGCTTAAAACTACAGCTAGCATGTACTCCACACCTATCTATTCATTTTTTACGGCTTCAAATTAGATATGTAAAAAGCAATATTTTTAGTCCTCATCTCTCTCTTGAGTCTCATGTCTGTTACGAGGAGGGCGTTTGATCCTTCGCTGAACTTGGGCGTAGCCAAGGGTTGGGAGGACTCTTATTCATCTGCATCCGTACTAACAAAAACACTCTGGGTTATGAATAATTCTCAAATCCCTCTCCATATCTTCTCTCTCCCAGCCGAAGTTCGAGGAGCGCTCAATCGACGTGCCAAGGAAATATACTTCCGCCCCATCCTCATAGCACGTGTTTGAAGAGCGGCGACTTGTCACCCATGCGAAACAGCTCCTGCTCAGTGTACTTGGCTCTGTACTCATCCACCTTGCGAGCCTTCTTCTCATTCGTGACCTTATAGTTCCATTCAAGAAGAAGTGCGACAACGATAGCGCTAAACCCCAAAGCCAAGCTTATACCAAAGCCAGTGTAATACTTGGGCTTCTCTCTTTCCAGATAAATGAAGGAACCAAGAACTCCACCAAGGTTTCCCACGCAGTTAAGTAGGGCAATACCAACGGCACGACGAGGTTCAGGAGCCAAGTTGTTAGCATTCCATGAAGCAACGCTTGCCTGCATCGGAGGAATGCCCATGACAGTGATAACAATGGCAAAATAGGTAGGGCCCACGTTTTCTTCAAGTTTGCCGTGGAAGGAGATAACGATACTGTAACCAATAACGGTCAAAAGGAAAGGAATCACAACGAACGGCATTCGCCAGAAATAGCGATCAGAAAGCCAAGCAAAGAACAAAGCGGATAAGGCACCGGCGAGGTAGGGCGGGGCTGAAGTAAGTTGTGCGTTTGTCTTGCTGAAACCCATACTTTCGGTAATGGTGGGTAAAGTGAATTTGGTCCCTGTTCAAAAACCATAGGTCAGCTGAACATTCTCTTCTCGAGGCGCGCTATCTATACTTCGCGTATACTTACCGTAGGAAAGCACTGTATGGCAGAAAATCAAATATGATAGAACATAGACGCGCCAATTCTTAAGAACCGAAAATGTCTCCGATTTGCCGGGAGCCTTCTCTTCAGCCATATTGCCGCCTTGCTTTATGAGCATAGAAAGATTCAGGTAGCGTATCTCTTCAGGTTCTAGCCAGCGATAAGAGAGGTCAGGTGTGTCGATAAGTAGGAAGAAAGTGGCAACACCAAGAACGATCGTGAGAAGACCTTCGAGGATAAATATCCACCTCCAGCCCTCTTGACCACCGACGCCATTCATTTGTGCAATGGCAGCCGCTAGAAGGCCAGAGAATGCTCCTGAAATGGCGCTAGCAAAAAGGAAGACTGAAATACGCTTCGCAAGGTTTCTGGGCATATACCAGTAGGAGCATAGATAGATAGCACCTGGGAAAAATCCCGCCCTAATCATATTTAGTACTCTCGCACGGAAGCAGTATATGCCAATACACTATCACATACTCAAAAAGCCCAAGAAGAACGCGTACAACCATTAAACCGGCGAAATTGTGAACGAGGCCAGTGCAAGTCATTACAATGCCCCAACAGAGAACAAGAATACCAAGATAGTATGAAGGGCGCTTGAACCTCTTGAGCAAAATGTTGCTGGGGATTTCGAAGAGGATGTAAGGAATGAAGACTATAACTCTGGTCAGGGAGTAGGACTCCGAAAGACGATCAAGATTAACTTACAGATAGACAGAACAATGTTGTATTGAATGTCTGACATGCCGAGGTCTTCGACCATGCCTTCAATCTTGGCGTTACCAATGTTGGCTCGGTCGATGTGCGAAATTAAGTAGAGCGTAGCAAGCATGGGTACCAGGCGTATATCAACCTTTAGGTTGCGTTAGACTCCTCTGAGTCCCTATTATAGGCCGTGTGGTGATAAAACTCACCTTCCGGAACACCTTCTTTCTCTTCTCCGGAGGAAAATTGGTGTAGAAGTCGATATCATCCTGAGGGATTCCAAAGACACGGAAACCATCAACCTCACGATGCTCAGCCACTTTCTCTAAGTGAGATTGATCCCTCTCCACGTTGTCAATTTCAGTGAGATCATTTTTAACGTCTAAGGATTGCGCCATGGCTGTTGAAGATTTAGTTTTCAGCGTTTGGCGACCAAGAGGATATCTGTAGATGCTGCTGTTAGAGAAATGAATCGAATAGCGGGCAGAGTGGTATCTATAGTGCGAGAGGTTGTCACATTCATTCCAGTAGAGAACATAGATAGAAAGACTTCTTTAGAACACTAACCCTGGGTGGTTGGTAGTTGCCCCATTTCCCCATTCTGGGGTAGAGATTGAGGGGAAAGACCCGGTCAATACAGAAGAAGACTCATTGGTTCAGAATGAAAACTACCGCGGAGCTTCGAAACGAACTCACATCCCCAGGTTGAAAAAGAAAGGGTGGAGACCTTCCCCGCATGGAGCTACTGCTGACACCTCGACGTTTTCGGATATCGCGCTTCGGAAAACTTCAAATACAAGTTAGCCTACCCCATTCGACTTTTGTCCGATCCCAGCAATCACGCCACACCCGCTGCCTGCCCCTCAATGCAACAATTTGTAGATAGGCATTGAATATTGCAGATTTGAGGTTCGACTTCATCTCAATATCCTAAAACTCCAACGACTATGGATGGAGACACTGAAGCTCGAGATCAGCGGCAAAGCATCGTCAACGGAAGTCCAAGTTGTAACGATGAGTTACTGGAGGAACAGCTAAATCCCGACCACAGCAATCACGACCAAGAAGTCAGTAGATCTAAGCGGAAAAGATCGTCACAGTCCCGGGTACGGGTTACTCGGGCTTGTGACCGATGCAAAGCGTACGTTCACCCTGTGTCCTTGTGACAGGTGCTTTGTCAACCTACTCCCAGGCCTAATGCTGGTCTACCCTACTGTGATACGCTGACGGCTTCCATGTAGTCGCAAATGCCGGTGCTCTGGGGTACATCCCTGTAACGTCTGCAGTCAGTTAGGCGTGGATTGCAATTTCACTGTCCCCAATCGCCGGGGTCGTCCTCCCCGGATACAAATGGCTCAAAGATTGGGCAATTCTACAAGCTCACGAGCAGAAAACACAGAATCAACTAAAGACACAGAAGAAAATCATAATCAGATAGATGGCAGTCGTAGAGAGACCGGTCGTTCTGGAAAGAGAAGGGTCAATGGGGATCTGACTGTGGAGTCAGCCAACAGAGGACACATAGAATCTAATGCTGTGTCTTGCTCTGGCTCTCCAGAGCCAGCGCAGATAGATAAGCATGGCCATTATGTCGGTCCGGCCTCTGGTGCCTCTTTTCTTCTACGACTACAACACAAGTTGCAACAGCAGCAACAGCAGCAGTTTCCCTCGTCGTCTGCTCAGACATCCATCTTCACTTTCGGAGATCAGCCTTTTCCCGACTCTGGTCCCAAATTCTTGATTCTCCCTCCGCGAAATGAGGCTAATGATCTTGTCGCTCGCTATTTTGGATATGCTGCTGCAACCCATCGCTTTCTTCATAGGCCGACAGTGGAATCATGGCTTGCAGAGCTATATGAAACCAATGGAGTCATGAGAGAACAAGTGGACGCACCGAGTCGCATTGCCGTCCTTTTCATGGTGTTGGCTCATGCTCTGAACTATCTTCCAGGTCCTGACCCAAACTCAACTCGAAAGATTTCAAGGTACGATCCTTCTCAGCTATGTACAAGCTATGTAATTAACGACGTTCCTTCTCAGCGCTCGTTACTTTTTCGCTGCCGAGGATCAACTCACAGCAGAGAAAGGAGAGGTTCGTCTGAGTAGTGTACAAGCCCGTATAGCGCAATGTATTTTCCTACTTGCTCACTCTCGACTCAATCACGCCTACAGCCTCTTTGGCACAATAGTGCCGCTTACAATCAGCTTGGGCATTCACTGCCAGTCTCGTCGCGGTGGCCAGTACCAATTTGATGTGGTTGAGGAGGAATGTCGCCGGCGAACTTTCTGGTGTGTCTACAACATCGACACATATCTCGCAGCCGCTCTCGGACGACCTCGACTATTACATGATGATGACATTGATCAGCTGATGCCATCATGTGTTGATGACTCTCTGCTAGTTCCAGGCCAGTTCTCACTGCCGACTACTTCTGGAAGTCAATCAATCATGTCTGCTTCTGTCGCTCACATGAAGTGAGTAACCCTCTTGCAATGAGCTAGCTTACCAGCATTATTGTACTCTAACTTCCCACTTGAAGACTGTCTCATATTGTAGCAAAGATATTGCGAAACTTATACGGTTTACGGCAGCCTTCCCTTGGTACCCAATATGAGCTGGCAGCCAAGTACTCAAAAGAGATTGACAATTGGCGTGCCAACAATAGCAATATTGTTGACGACATTGGCATCGATGCGACCCTACTAAAGCCTATATTCTCAAGACAGAGCAATACACTGAATATGGCCTGTTGGCACGCTAAAATCCTCGTCCATCGACCATTTCTCATCCGGAATTTCGCAAATTGGACGGACGCGGGAACATCCCCGAACAGCAACTCATTTTGTGACCCTGTGAAAACGGAACAACATATTCAAAGCTGTGTCACTGCTGCCATGAGCATCACAAACCTGGTTGAAAAGCTTAGTGTAAGGGGTCAGCTTTATACTACGTTGTGGGTGAGACTGACTTCGCCATGCCTTCCCTAGAGTGACGTTGTTAGCTGCTAACGCTCTCCTAGTTCACACAGTATTTCGGCTTCTGTGCTGTTGTAATACTGTATGTCTTTTCAATCCAGAAGCGAGAAGAGCCACAGGAGACGTACATTCCAGCCTTCCGTGCGGCGACTAAATGCCAACAGCATCTGGCTATGGTTGCAGTGCCTGGATCCCTGGCGCAGCGATACGTAGTAGTTCTGCAGGAGTTGAGGACTGAGCTGTTGCGCCTTAACAGTTCAATCAATTTTTCAGCCCAGGAAACTATAGAAGAAAGAGGAAACTTTCATCCTTCATCATCAAACGGCAACTATGGATTTGATGAGGATTTTGATACGGAGAGCCAACGCCCAAACGGACAAGCTGTGGCTCTCAACTCCTCAACTCCTCAGGGCCCAGACCATCTGCGCCCAGACCATCTGCCTATTTCCAATACTGGTTTTGGATTTGACTCGGCCAGTACCATGAGCCCCGCGGCGCCAATGGCCGGATGGGGCCAATTTGACTCTCTTGTCAGTGCAAAGACCACGACTTCCTTGACAAGAGAATTTGAAAGCTAACTCCTGTAGGTAACTGGTGGTGTTGGAAGATTTGTACCTTTCGTTGGCGGGCTTTCAGATACTTGGGGCTATGTTCCCGAGATGTTCTAGAGATGCATAGACGAGCACGTGCCGTTCCAAGTCTTCGAGGACTGTCAACCTGCCAACCAGACTGGTATTGTTATCCATATTCAATCGTTACCCAGGCGCAGCTCCTTAAGCAATGAGCTGCCTTGTTAAAGCATAGCGTCCGAAGGTCTAAGCTACGATTATTCCACCAGTCACAGCCTTTTCACTACTTCATCCTCCTAATACACGTTGAATTGGACACAATGAAGATGGAGGAACTGGGAGAGACAGATTTACGATCTTGTCGGTTGATGTGTGGGCTGAGATAAAGCACGGGCTGCAACATTGATGAAAGAGCTGCCCTGTTAATTATCATGAAATATCAAGCATCTTAGCCTGCTTGGCCATTGTCACACTGCAAAAGAAGCCCAGCTCAATGTCGGAAAGTTATAGTGATGCCGCGAAGCGGAAAAATTAGCCGATATGGAATTTCCCGGTCCTGGCACCGCCTCCACGGAATAGTACGAACCAAATACATCTCCGTTCTGCTAGCGCTTGCATGCCTAGCGTACAAGGTCCACAATCAGACAAGACATTTCCCCTTGACGCTAAGGCAGAACAGGCGAAGCGAGCGTTTTTCAATTCTATCCGAATCCATAAAGAAAGTCGATTCGGATAATCACAGCTTTAGATCCGATGTTCGGCGCCAGACAGAATGACCATCGTCATTCTGTGTGGAGAAAGTCATTGATCTTTTAAATGACGTGAGCCCCAATCCACTGGGCTTGCACGAGCGGATGACACCTATCACAGAAATTCAACGTTTTATTTCCAAGGTGAAATCCTCGTAGAGCCATACTGCCACCATCATGTCGTCAGGTCGTTCCTTCAAGCTTAACTCTGGGTATTCCATCCCAGCCATTGGCCTTGGTACCTGGGTAGGTTGGATGGGAATAGCCCGACGCATACGGTCAATATCACATCTCTAATCGAATTCAATAGCAATCTGCTCCCAATGAGGTCGCCCGAGCTGTCGAACACGCCCTTAAAAATGGTTACAGGCATATTGACGCCGCTGCTGTCTACGATAACGAGAAGGAGGTCGGCGCTGGCATCAAAGCATCCGGGGTTCCTCGTGAAGAAATCTTTCTCACTTCTAAGCTGTGGAACACCCATCATAAAGCCGAAGACATTCCTGAAGCCATCAACCAGAGCTTATCAGATCTTGGTACAAGCTACGTGGATTTATATTTGATTCATTGGCCGGTTACCTTTCGTCGCGACGACCAGAATCCTAACAATCGCAACCCCATTGATCCTAATGATGGCGGTATTCATTCTCTCGCCAATGTCCCAATTCAAGAAACGTGGCGCGCTCTTGAGGCTCTTGTCGACCACGGCAAAGTCCGCAGTATCGGTATAAGCAACTTTTCCAAGGAGAACACCGAAGAGCTCCTAAAGATGTACGTACCTTTCCTAGATGCTCTTATTCAGCATGGCAGGATCAGACTAACATTATCTACACTATAGCGCTCGCATCAAGCCGGCCATTAATCAGATTGAGGGCCATCCTTACTTCCAACAGCCTGAGCTTATTAACTGGTACAAGCAGCAAGGCCTTGTCGTCTCTGTGTACAGCCCCTCTGGCAACAACATCTACGGCCTCCCCAAGCCGGTTGACGATCCTGTTGTTCTAGAAATCGCTAAGAATCTTGGAAAGAGCCCGGCTCAGGTGCTTATCCAGTGGGCCGTCCAGCGTGGCACCGTGGTCTTGCCGAAGTCCGTGACACCCTCGCGCATAGATGAAAACTTCGATGACTTCGAAGTTCCAGAGCAGGATGTTGAGCGCATCAACGCTCTAGATAGAAATCACCGGTATAATATGCCTATCAAGTGGGGAAAGGATATCTTTGGAGAACACAGCGCTGAGGCCCTCAAGAAGGGACGACAAGACTGGATCGACCAGCAAAAGAAATAGAACTCTCAAGTCACTATACATTAAATACTTTGTATACGATGCTGCTGTGATAACTTTGGAGTGATTTTCCAACATACTAAAATTTCAACGCACACAAGCGATATTTGCATCCATACCTACAAACGTTTTCGTTACCAGTTTTATTATTTGAAGAACATCGAAATACCTCTTTCACCAGCTGAGTCTACATACACCTATTCAGTCATTTCCTCTGTCAGCTTCATTACTCCAAACTCTTCCTGCGAAAATTGCAATAATTTAGTGACCTGGAATCGAAACGCACGACAAGAGGTGGAATCGCCGTTGACTCCGTGCCGGGTAAGTGTAACGGCCTTGCCGGATACGGAGTGGAGCCATGGGGGCCCGCCCACAAGCTCCGGAACCCCAGCTTCGGCAAATTTTGGGGCATCCGTAGGTATAGGAAGCGGATAATTACACGGAATGCGGAGATTTAACATCTGTGGACTTTTACACAAATATCCGAAGCTGCCAATCAAGAGGCGCGCATGACCATATTGGCCTTCTTACCGCTTAATTTACGATCCGAGTGCAACATCATGTCGACATGATTCGGATCAAAGTTGCGGCTTCTACTGGTTGGGTTTAATTGAAGATTGCGCAAATGCCATTGAGAATTAGATTTAGATGAACTAGAGGGACGGAAAAGGCAGCAGAGTGCCTAACATGAGTTCATTAGGACTAGAAATATACGATTATTCTCGGCGAATTACCCTGAGTACCCCTTTTCCGCGGTCGACACATCGTTTTCCACTGCGTCCCCTCATGACTACTCCCGAGAATTATGTGTAGAGCTTGTACCACGTTACAAATCTGGCCACTGCGGGAATGCGGGAAATACCCAATATATTTTGCCGCCGGCTGTTACTATTTTACTGCGCCATCTAAAGCGACCATTATTTGACGTAGGTACGACCTTCAGATTGTTTTCTCCTTGATACATTTGCTTTCCTAGTCGCCAGTGTAGCAGACTAACTAACAGTGTCAGCTACGACACTTTTGAACCACCATGGCTGTTGCTACAGACAGCGTTCAATTCGAGCCAATCCAGGCCGTCCTCCCTGACACTCTGAAGAATACTACCCAAACAACAATTACAGAATCAAAGGAGCCAAAATTGAGATGCATCAACGATTTGATTCTCCAAAAGGCGCAAACGATACCTGATCGGCCATTGATTGCCTACCCTGCTTCGACATTCGGAGCAGATGATTTCAAGGAACACACTGCACGGGAGCTGGATCTCTACGCTGATGAGGTCGCCAAACATCTTACAAAGCAGGGGTTGAGGCCTACAGTGAGTACTTCAACTTGACGTCCTCTACAACAGCCTAGAGTCCGAATGGCTCTTCTTAAGTTATTAAAATTAACACCAAGCTACCAGCATACCTCAAGCGACAAGGCAGATGTTGTGGCCCTGATCGGCATATCAACTATTGACTATGTAATCTCCATTCTTGCACTCACACGTATGGGCTTTTCGGTTCTATTCTTGTCGACGCGTCTACCTGTCAATGCGTACATTGCGCTGCTGAAAGAGACTGATTGCACCCGGGTGTTGTATCACCCTGGGTCACTGGACACAGTGGAAAGCATACAGAAAGACTATGAACTGCAGGCAATCCGTATGGCCGACGAGAGCATCTGGTCCCAAGGCCTCAATTCTGCCACCCGCTTCCAAAGGCAGACAAATATCATCAACGAGGAGAATTCAATTGCTTTCATTGTGCATTCGTCAGGCAGCACAGGTTTTCCCAAGCCTATCTTTCAAACCCAAAAGTCCTGTCTGGCAAACTACTCTAACGGAGTGGGAATGAGAGCTTTTGTTACCATACCTCTGTTTCATAACCACGGTATCTGCATGACCTTCCGCAGCATCTACAAGGGGAAGCGCGCCGTTATCATTAACGCCAAATTGCCTCTGGCGAATGCACACCTTGTGGCTGCTATGAGGGCAATTGAATACGACAGTTTTCACTGTGTTCCTTATACTCTGAAGCTATTGGCAGAGACGGAAGAGGGAATTTCTGAACTTGCTAAGGCAAAGATAGTGCTGTTCGGCGGCAGCAGCTGTCCTGATGAGCTTGGCGACTTGCTTGCTAGCAAAGGCGTGAATCTCGTCAGTCACTATGGAGCGTAAGTTTAATCCGGTATCGTTGAAATTTATTCTTTACAAGACAATTCAGAATCTTTTCAATACTGACATCACTACAGAACCGAGATTGGACAGTTGATGACTTCCGAGCGAGATCACACGGTTGATTTAGACTGGAACTATCTGCGTGTGAAGCTAGATGTAAAAGATCACTTGCTGTTCAACGAGTTGGCACCAGGTGTTTACGAAAGTATCGTCTTAGATGGCCTACCGACTAAGACCATGTCAAACTCCGACGACCCTCCAAATTCCTTCCACACCAGAGACACTTTCACCAAGCACCCTGCTCGGGAAGGCCTGTGGAAGTATCTTGGACGTCTTGATGACCGCATCACGCTCTTCAATGGCGAGAAGGTGCTCCCTATTCCATTCGAGCACACTGTGCGCCAGAGCGACCTTGTCCATGACTGCGTTCAATTCGGTCTAGGCAGGGCATTCCCTGGACTGATGATCTTCCCAAATGCCGCCACTACTGAAGGTTACACACCCGACGCTCTGCTTGATACACTCTGGCCGCTTATCCAGACAGCCAACCAAAAAGCGGAACAATTTGGGAGAGTTTCCCGCGAGATGGTCAAGATTATGCCGGCCGATGTCATATATCCCCGCACCGACAAGGGCACGATCATTCGCGCAGCGTGTTACAAGCAATTTGAGAAAGAAATAGACCAAGTCTACGAATCCTTTGAGTCCTGCGCTGGAGTCGAGCGCAAGAATCTGGAGTTCCCTGAGCTGAAACAGTATCTGGTGAACCTCTTTGAAAGCATCACGGGTAATACATTGGCTGATGATGTTGACTTCTTTGCTGCCGGCATTGACAGTCTTCAGTCTATCACTGCCAGAGCCACTATCGTCCGAGAGTTGGACCTTGGTGGTAAAACTCCAGGGCAAAATGTCATTTTTGATTATCCCAATCTCGCCAAGCTAACAGGCTACCTGGACTCGCTCAGATCTGGGTCCGAGTTTGTGCAGGAGAGCGAAGAAGAGGCTATGAAGAGATTGGTGGCCAAGTATTCTGACTTCAAGAACTTCCAAGCCGGAACGACCCTTCCAGTTGGCGAAGTAGTTGTGAGTAAACGCAGAGTGACTTCTGATGCAGTGATGTTTAGCTAATCTTGTCGGCCAGGTTCTCACTGGGGCAACCGGATCGCTCGGCGCATACATCCTCCACCAGTTGATATCTCTTCCTCATATCAAACACGTATACTGTCTCGTCCGCGCCGCTTCTTTCGACTCGGCGCAGCAGCGTGTGCTTGACTCCCTGAAGGCACGCGGCCTCTCGCCTCACTATACCGATGCTCATCAACGCATCTTGGCTAATCTAGCCCCTTCCGGCTTAAATCCTCTCCATCACTCCAGCAAGTTTACCGCTTTACCGGCGGACCTAAGTCGTGAGGACCTTGGCCTCGGCCCTGAAGTCTTTACGGAGCTTTCCTCGGTGGTGACCTCCGTCGTCCATTCTGCTTGGGCTGTCAACTTCACGATTCCAGTTGGCAGTTTCGAGGCCCAGCATATCGCCGGTCTACACAATCTTCTCAACCTCTGCTTGTCTGTTCCCTTCAGCAAACCAGCACGTCTGAGATTTATTTCCTCTATTTCTGCGGGTGCAGGCACACCTTCGCCCGGTCGAGTTGCCGAGGCGTTAGTGGCGGACCCCTCGCATGCACAGCATATGGGTTACGCTAGAAGCAAATGGGTTGCCGAGCACATTGTCTACAATGCAGCCAAGCATACTGGCATGGACGCCAGAGTATTGCGCTCTGGACAAATCGTCGGTGATTCTGTTAAGGGAAGGTGGAATGCTACAGAGGCTATCCCGTTGATGATCCGCTCTGCTGAAACTATCGGCGCTCTCCCGGCTTTGGACGAGAACCCATCGTGGCTACCTGTTGATGCTTCGGCGAAGTCCATTCTTGAGCTTTCCGGTCTACTAGACGTCGGCAGTCAAATTTCTACCTATTTTCAAGTCCAGGATGATGCCGATGTTGTATACCACGTACAGAACCGCCTTACAGCCAGCTGGAACGATGAGATCTTGCCTGCCCTAGCCATGGCCGGTTTGAAGTTTCAAGTGGTTTCGCAGCGTGAGTGGGTACAACGTCTTCGTGACGGAGAGCAAGATCCTGTGAAGAACCCTACTGTGAAGCTGCTCGACTTCTTCGCTGAAAAGTATGACAATGACAAGCCGGGAAGGAGTGGATTGATTTACGAGACGCAGAGATCTGAGGCAAAGAGCAATACCATAGCTGCTGGCGTTGATCTCTTACGGAGCGGCTTGATCAAGAAGTATGTAGACAGCTGGAAGAAGTATGACTGGGTCTAGATAAACAACGAGCATAGTTCCAGATGCATCCTGAATATATATTTTCTAATTCTTCAAAGTCTTCAATTTTGTCCATATAGTTATAGCTGTTTTATGTTGAAAGAATAGGTCCGCTTAAATTTAGTTCATGCACTACCATCACAGCTCCTCCGTTGATTGTTTGTGGTGTCTGAGAATTAAGTGAATGGATAGATTGTAAACTTATTTAGATAAATATTGGTTTGTTTATCTCAATGAACTGTTTCCTAGGGTTACAGACTCCTGACTAATTTGAGTATGAACTTAAGAGAGGCCTAGTCTTTTGGCGATCCTTACAGCTATAGTATTAGGATTGAATCAGCGTAGGTGAGCCTTTCGTGATAATATTTTGAGCCTGCATTTGATTGCAGACCCTGAAGAAAACATACTACTTTACTACTTCAAACATGAAGCAGAAAAACAGCTATGGGATCTACTTTGCATGTCGTGTACCGTGGCTGGAAGTTACTTGGATTGTACGTGTTAAATCAAAATACATACACAACTTAACCTTAATCCAAGCTTTGATTTCTTTCGTTTACCAAATATTCTCTCTTCCCTTTGACTTTCTTTTTCTTCCTCTGGATCTTTAACTTGATCAATATCCATTGGTACCTCAGTATCAAAATAGCGAAGTTTTAACTCTTTGATTTCCCGCCTCTGCCCGTCCACACTCAATACGACTAGAATGGCGATGACATATCTTTTAACATCCTTTTTCTTCTTGATCTTACTGCTATTGCTTTTCGGATGGGTAATCTCAGCACACCTCCGAAGCACCACAGCTAGCAAGAACAAGGGAGAATGTTACATCCTTACCAAGTTGCCGCCGGACCTTCTGTATCCGATCGTTAATAATCTTCGACCGCATTGTCAGAGACTACTCTTCGAGACCTGCTCTCAGATGAGGTGCCTATCCCAGCTTTATCCCAGGACATACCTTGGTAACCTATCACGGCTGGAATATCGAGAGTACCTCATGATCCTCAGCCGCGATCTTCCGGACCAATGGGCTTGTGAGTATTGTCCGGCCTTACACCCTATTAGTGCGCACGACACCGAGAAAGACACATTCCTTGAGGGAATACCATGCCCGCGCTTCGTGGATCATTTGGATGGCTGCTTTTCCCCCCTTGATTTACCTGCGCATCGCCATGTCCAAATCGCACTAAAATACTACCGTCTCGGCCTGGAAAGCCTTACTTCTAAACAAAACCAACATCTTCAGACCCTCCTACGCCCCCGTTTTCGCAGCCGCAACTTTGATCGATGCCGAAATCTGCCTAAATATCGGCAAACCTACCACAAAGTTGTTAAGGGAAGATTCCTCGTGAAGGTTACTTGGAAGTATATACGCGGGGAACAACAACCCTCTTTTGACATAGTATGGCTCTCGCACAGACTCTGGCTGTGCAATCACCACCGGGACACTCAGCCAGCGCGTGCATCTGTCAGAGCGTGCCACCTTATGCTCAGAACAGCCTTTCTTAATACGGGTGTAGAGGTGCTCGGGGCTTGCCCTTACTGCCCGACGGACTTTACAATTCAACGATGGAAGAGGCTAGTCTTAGTCAACGCTTGGGTTGACATG
This sequence comes from Waltergamsia citrina, assembly GCA_022814615.1. Lineage (NCBI taxonomy): Eukaryota > Fungi > Ascomycota > Sordariomycetes > Hypocreales > Bionectriaceae > Waltergamsia > Waltergamsia citrina. The sequence goes on along the minus strand of JAKLNE010000049.1, from coordinate 115,421 downwards.
GGTCCCGAAGGGTCAGTTTCCAATTTGTTCTGGAGAATACACAGGCCTTTCAACGAGCGGCTGAGCATTTATCACGAGCCTGGCGCAGTGAAGAAGCTATATGAAGGGACCCAAGACGACGATTTTGACGCAGATGCTGTATATAAGATCAGATGAATAGCTGATCTACTTTCCACTTGTTTCTTTTATTTATAGTCTATGTGGAGAGGTGTTCCGTCCGGCCTGAAAAATACATCCTTCATATAGTCCAATGGGTTCAGCGGCAGGCCTCGGTGGCGTAAGATACAATAAGCAGTAGCCAAATGGAAATGGAAGTTCGGAATCGCATACTCGGCGACGTAACGCTGCCCATTTTCAAACCAAAGAGCACCGACTGGTGTGTCGAATTGGACTTCCTTGTTCTCCACACCATCCATGCAGTTCGGATCTGCTGACTCGAGCAGTTTGATAACGCGGTCAATGCGGTCCTGCAGCTGCTCGAACGTAGTTTCGTTATCTTCGAGATAAGGAACTTCAGCGCCGCCCAGGCGCTCGATGGTGAATTTAGCCGTGTTGGTGCATGATTGAACTTGGTAGGGCAACCTGATCGTCGCTATTAGTACATACACACGGCGCCATGTTCCTGTCGCGATACGGGCGGAAGCAATGCAAAGCGAGGTCTCTGTTCGCTTACCCTTTCATGTCGGAAATGAGTCGGAACTGAAGCATGTCTTCGTACGGAATATCCTTCTCATCACAGAATTTGCAAGCTTTGTTCAGGAGCTCCGACATAGCACGAAGGTACTTTATCATCGCCGGAATAGTTTGCTGGAAGAGAGACATGATGATTGTTGGTATTTCTCGCTATGGTCTAATTCAATCGTTGAATTGGTATATTTGGCAGGTGGACGTGGAAATGTGTAAATGGCGAGAAATACTGGTGTTGTGAATTGTCGCAGCCAGCTTTATTTAAATCACTGTTTCTGCAAAAGCTTTGACCTTGACTCCGCGATGCTGACACCTGGTCAGCTTCCATACTCTATCCGATTGGCTCGGACTTCTGTCATTCTAATTGAACTCTGCGGTCAAGGTCTGTGGGGAAAAAACTGGACTAGTTGAAGTGGTGATTTAACGGGATCAATAATGCCGATGTGGAGGGTAAGCGCTAATAAGTACTTGCAAGATAGGGCGATCCGGCAGAGTATTTGCCTCGCTTGTTTCTCTTCACTGAAGCTCTCCACTTCCCAACTTCGGAAATTATAGCAGACCCTGATCTTAGACCGGCTATTGCTGTTGGTTCTTGCCTGTCCATTGGAGGTGGTTATATTGCTGGTAGAGATAGCAACATCCCAGCAGGTCTTTTTGATCGGAGCGGGACCAGCACTTCCTTGCCAAGTGTGCGCCTGCATGCTTAGAAGTGATGCTCTAGATGGCATAGCACGCCCATGTAATGAGCATGTAGTTCAAGATATCTAGGGACTTAGGCTTTGCTAGTAGGTCTGGGCGACGTGACCTGGTGTAGCGAGTTTTTGACATAAAATTTCTAAGAATTGGGTACTCGCGCTATGTTGGTGTCGCTGAAATTATATGAGCATTAAATTATCAGTAGGATTGCTATATGTAACTAAAATTTGATTTTGAAGCTGAGCTCTTATGACATCTAATGGGATCTCTGGAGCTACAATTTGCTATGGCCTGTTACGAGAATCCCGAGGCACAAAGTCGGTGGCCGAGTAGTCACGAGCACGGAGATGGGGCTAACATCGGGAGGGCTATTGCGCTGGGCATATCACATTTACTGCACCAGTCGTAGGACCAGGAGTGATTAATGAGCGTGAATTATCCCATGTTACCAAGAACTTTAGCGAAATAACCCTTTGGCATTGGCTTATTACTTTGCTTCTGCCTTTCACAGCCAACAGAGTACCTACATATCTATCTAAGCCTCGGGCTTCTGGCCATATATGATAGTCCTACAGGAGCGTACGGTAAATAATAGCCCGGACAGTCAAGAGGGTATTGTGACGTACATGTCAAGATACGAATGGAGTTCTGGGTTTTTCAGCTCCTGTCTAAGGTCAGCAAGATATACCTGCGCCTTATCATATGTCCACTATAAGAACACTCTCGTTAGTCTAACTTCGGACATCGCAGCCGGAAAAAGCCACGCAATGAGACTCACTCCTAAAAGTTCAGTCAGGCCGCGAATGGAGAAACCCTCAAGGGCTTCCAGCAAGAACTGGCGATTCCAAACGCCCCATTGCTTGAGTTCTTTGTCCTTTGGCCACGTGCCGATAGGGACTTTGACCCTACGCTCAGTGACTTCATCGAAACCAGCTTCTCTGACGCTCTCGGCTGCCTTGTGACCCCAAAAGAAGGTCTTGCCTGTGGCTTTACCAATTTCCTCAAATATTTCCACCCAAGTCCTGAGTGGTGAGTCGGGCGCAAGAGTGCCATCGTCGGCTTTTGCAATACCCCAAATCTCGACATGCTCTACCCAACCGCTGGGCTTGAGGGATCTAAAAAAAGGGATTAGAGTCTTGGCCCAAAATCGGGTAGAGAATTTGACCAGCCTTAGAGCCTGCTTGTGCAGCTCGACCCAGTCCGGGATGCAGCCCGTCATGCCTCGGATGTGGACAAAATCGAATTCGTTCTCTGAGTACGTCCACTCCTTCGTTATGTCATCCACCTCAAACCGACAATTAGGTGGGACAAAGTTCGGTTGGATAGGAGAGAGATCGACACCAACAACCATGGCGGATGGGTGTTGGTCTGCGAATTCTCTAGAGTTACTGTTAGAAACTGACTAGGAGACACGGCTCTGCTCGAGGCTTACATGGCCCAGATGCCCGTGCCGCAACCTACATCTAGCACAGACTTGGTGTCGAGTTAGAGCTTCCCAAATTGACTAGCAGTACTTAAATTTACCTGTGGGTTCTCCCCAATGGGGGCTTCGTAAAGTTTGTTGTCCATAATGATGCGGTACATCTCATGCCTGATTACATGTTAAGCGACAGCTCAAAAGGCTTTGGGGAGTGCGGCCAGGCAGCTCACATGAGGTCTTCCGCTTCCTGCTGGCGTTTATCATTCGGGCCCCTTAAGGATGTGAGCATCGGAATGCCGAGTTTCATTGATCTAAAATCGCTCACCAGTAGGCACCATCTTGGTAGGCATGATACCGCCGTCCATTCTCCCATTTGTAATTTAGAATTGAAGACCTAAGCGACTCTGTATCGGTGACTCGAGTCCTAAAGTTCGCTTTAGTAAACTCGAATACAACTACAGGTATGTACCTATTATCTTACGACACAGAATAAGAGGAGTCTGCATCGTCGTCCTATGCGAGTATTGTGATGGTGAGCATGGACGAGCTGCGGTAGGAACAAGCGTACGTACGACCTCAATTGTGCCTCCAGCCGCCTGGGAAGGAGACTGGCCCGCCGCGCTTCCGGCCGTTTGATTGCCAGGCGAAGAGCGTGCCGACTTTGGGGAAGACATAATGATAGTGGTAATTTCTAGTATCTTGAAAGGCGCTTAGTTAACTAGCTAGGCGCAACGGCGGCGGTGAGGAGAGCCAAATGAGGCCTCGCAGGCGATGGAGTCCCCATTCGGCCCCAGAAATTACTGACTAATCCTTTCGGGAGGGAAGGGCCGCCTAGTCGGCTCTTGTTGGTGTAGATGCTTGTCTTTGTAGATCATTTCCGGGTTGTGAATGTGTGGGTGCCTACATCAATGCGCACCTATGTACATGTAGGAAGTAGTCGGGGGTATTTCTACTTGAAGACAGACAGGTCTTGTAGCGATTATCCTCCTTCAGAAAAAAACTAAAGCGCTATTAGCTAAGATATTTTCTCTACAAGATCTCGCCGGCAAAAGCAAAGGGCTCGTTACTACGAGAACGATTCTAAGCAGTACCTGTATTTTAGATGAGCAGCCCATCCTGCGATGGGGAACGTATAATTACAACTCTAATAGCTTGCCTCAGCAACGCACATTCAATATTGGACACCTTGGGAGAAAAAGGTATAAATAATACTAGAGTTCCAAGACTATAGTTCCAAGACTATACTAAAACACATTCCAGATCACGATCACGAATAGTAATAAAGCGAGGGGTAAAGTGTTAGCTCAAAGGGCCCAAGAGGCATAGGTAATTCTTCAGGGTGATGATGGTCCAGACGCAATACGGATAGGTGGATAGGTGGATAATCCTGGCACACATCGACTCGAAAGCAGTCAATGAATAAAGTGCCAAATGAGTTACATATAGTAATGAACAACTTGAAAACTGGTTGTGGAAGAAATGAAGGTTCTGAGTATTAATGACGAGAAGCCTGAGAGAGTTAAGACCCACTCCCGCGGGCCCCACTTGCTGGGTTGGTACTGCAAGTAACTCAAGGCAGGAAACGCCCATCGTTAGTGCCTCGCAGTTGCCTTCAATCTGCCTAGCATGCGTCGATAAGGTCTTCTAGAAAATCTCCTATCTTATCCGTTATAGATTTTCAAAGCTTCTCTTCCTTTTATTCTTCCTCCGCTTCGATCATCATCAATGCGACACAAGCTCAGTCCATCTAGGTGTCAGGGCTTACCTTACCGTCAACCTCTGCTACCCCTCCTACACCATGGCTCAACCCCCCACCTATAGCTTCACCAGCGGCGACGAGCTCGCAGAATGGAAACTCACCATGAAAGGGTGGCTCGAGGCTAAAGACAAGCACTTCGACGGACTAGCAACCAGTGCCCTCGTCTTCAATGCAGACAATCGAGTGCTCCTCCTACAGCGCGCCGCCCACGACAGCATGCCCAACAAGTGGGAACCTCCAGGCGGTGCTGTCGACCACGAGGACGAGAGCATCTTGCACGGCTGTGTGAGAGAGCTCTACGAAGAAGGCGGACTGACAGCAAAGAGAATCGTGAGACCCGTGCCCATAAGCGGCGTGGGTAGAGTCTTTACCAACAGAACGGGCGTCAGGGTCTTCTACTGCTTCACTTTCGAGGTCGAGGTGGAGGGTGATGGAAGTGACGCCAAGAATGACCCCAATGAGCACTCGCAATTCACCTGGGCGACGGAAGACCAAGTCAAAGACGCCAAACTTGACGATGGATCTCCAATGCCGATGACGGCTCCTAGTGTGACCGCCCTCGTTCTGGAGGCCTTCAAACAACGACGGAACGACGGGACATGAGTCTCCAATGCTGGTGGACAGCAACTCAAGATATAGACAAGATCTTCTCGCTTCAGGACATCTGTAATAATACCTGCCTACATATTCTTCCCTTGTTTTGACTTCTTCCTCTCCTTTCTTCCCTAAAGCCACAGCGCTCAATTTCGCGCGCAACCAAATGATTCTGTCGGTTGCAACATCAAATTCCTGCCGGTCAAGTATGCCAGAGTTCATCCCAGCGGTAATCGCAACTTCAAAAGGCGGAATATCTACATGCGCCAAACCCCTCCCCCTCTCGCTCACACACAATATCATCGGTACCAGATCTGTATCATACCCCTCCGGTGGCTTGCCCAGCCCAGGGAAATGCTTTATCACACCCTTCTAATAATTGAAAGCTTCATCTACGCCGTACCCTAGAGCTCAGTAGTTCATATGAGCTATAAAATCATCACATTAACTGAGAGACTAGACCACTACAACTTAAATAATAGACCTCTACAACTTAAATAATCTTCAACGCAGCGAAATGATCCACCAAGTTTCCAGGCATGGAAACTTCCTCCCCAGCCTCATTCACCGCCCGCGCATAGTAATTACATCCTCCAGCACTACAGACAAAATGAAGTTTTCGCCCTTTTTCAGCGCCAGCCACCTGCCTCCTGCTGGCAATTCCACAGTCGCAGATGGGATTCTCCGGATCGCTGCCCCGTTCATCCGCGAATCGAAGGAACTGGTTGCAAGGAATGCATTTGTCGAAAGGCCTATTCCTGTTGCCTTTCTTGTTGTCGGGCCTAACAGTAAGCCGCTGGCTACCTCGGCGGCAATGTCTGCAAGCTACTGGTTCATGCAGTGCTGGTGTGAGCACTGGCGTCTGAAGCTTAGCCTTTCAATGTTAGTCACGGCTCTGACCAGTCGCCAATACATTCATACCGTCGCTTCCATATCGCCCATAGTTTCGTTTGGGAACTTAAAGAACTTCAAGGAAAATTTTCTCATTCAATGAGACAAGAAAGAAGGGATGAGAGATTCAATGAACAAAGAGAGGAACTGGTGTTATATAGGATCAAAATGGATGCCTATGGTCAGATTGTGCCTAACTCAAACTATTCAATATTATAGGCCAGAATAATTACATTTCTTCAATGGCTTGAGAAATGGAGCCAACATCTACATCAAAAGTGTTACATGGGAGGCTATACTCCAATCACAGTACGCAGTTGGTCTGGCCGGCCACGTCTGGCCGGCCTCCTACATAAGCCACAATGCCATTCCATTCGACCACTAGGTCGCATACAATATGCGCAGCCTCACAAAATACGCCTTGCACAGCCATTCTAGAGCTCTTTGCCGACTTCTATCAATCGAATAACAATATTTTCGTTGTTGCTGTGGTTAGTTACCCAGGGGTCACGACTGTACATGCGCTTTGGAAGAATAAAGTCCGGGACGTTAGAGGAGCACAAGGAGAATAAAACACTTGATTACCTTACGTTCAATCTTCATTCACTCATAATGTGTCTAGAATCAGGGGATGCATAAATCTCAAATTTACCTCTGGGTTCCATCCTCTACTTTGTTTCTTTTAGGTCTTCTTAACCTAGACATGCCCTTTCAGCACGAAAATGAGAGTAGCGATCCACAGCCGTCAATGAAATAAGGCATTTATTCTGGATTTTAATTCCGTCCAGTCTTTTTCGCTGTACTTATTCGACCCAATATTGTGCAGAACCTGGGGCGCATCAGCGTCCTCCCCCATAGCGGCTTCGACCAACTTGCGACATATCGCCGGCCTATACCCAGTATGATACATGAAGGCAATCCAGAGCGCCTTTAGTGCATGTAAACTTTCTGTTGATGCCCGATCATCATGCTCAGAGAGTACTTGATGAAGATCCTTGTCATAGTGCGCGCGGTAAGCCTCCAACGCCTGCGGGGAGTCCTGCTGAGGGCTCTTCTTGTCATTCCATCCTTTCCCATCGGGAACAAGGGGGTTCCAATCTCGCGTAATCCGGCTAGGATATCTAGCCTGTCTCACATACTTCGGCATGGTTTGAGCAGTTGTCCAGTCAATGAGCCCAGTGACGTTGCCATCCAAGTCCACCATGACATTACCAGGACCAAAACAAGTGGCTGGGCAGAATATGAACCCCTTCGGCGCATCTAGCTGCGGCAAAACTGCATGCATTATCTTATCCCCGCCTCTAGTACACGGGGTTGGGTTGAAGCCTGGAAAGTAATGGTGTTTGATATAGGCTGAAGCGCAGTCGAACGGACCTGAAACTTCCGCCATCCAGCCACAAGAGTCCTCAAGGTAGTCATAAACAGGACCAATGGATGTTGATCTGTCCGCGTCCTCCACAACACTCCCTAGCTTGTCGAAAGTCAACACGGAAAACTGCGCCATAACTTTTGACAGGCTTGTTAGGATGCTCAATCGCAGCTCTTCTAAGGCAACAGTCCCAATCCCGTCAAACCAGACTTCAGATACAGGCTTCCCAGAAACAAAGCTCATGCACAAGTACGGCGCTCCAATTTCATTATCCTTCGTCATATCCAAATTGTAGATTTCAGGCACTGGAATCGAGGTTTTCCTGCGTATGAAGCGCATTGTAGCAGCTTCAGATGGTAAGACGAGGGCCATCTCGGGGTTTTGCCAAATTCTCCAACCATAATCGGGAATTCGTATGACCATCTTGCAACCATCCAGCTTAATGATGTGCACTAAATTGTGAGAGCCACGGATTGTAGTGACGAGTTTTGCATCGTGGCTAGGCCTTTGAAGGTTGTAGTTGCTAATCCTTAAGGCGAGCTGAACGAGGTATTCTTCTGGAATATCGACAAGAGGACCCCATTGATCAGCACCATAATTTCTGTCAGGCAAACCTGGAATCTGAGGAAACATTTGAGCTCGATAGAGGAGGCCAAAAAGACGATGTCGGTCTAAGGCATTCAAAGGGAGGTGACAGTGAACAGGAAATGGAGGGGAATAGAAGGGGTGTGTTTTCGGAGTTTCCCACGGCTGACTACTACTGATGTTATCGCTACGCCTTCACTTAGGACAAGCACAAACACCATACACTCGTTATGTTGGAGAAAACTGCTCTAGAATGTTTCATCATCAATCATGTAGCCTCGAGGCGTAACTTTCATTATAATCTAAAATATCCTATTATACAATTGGCAACCTGAGCCATTCGGCCGGTCGAAAGGCGGGGGCGATGCCACGGACTGTAATTGGCGAATCAATGCATCGTTTCTTTTGCAAAACAATGCGGTCGCTAATAGTATCGTAACCGCGACTATGGATGTTAAAGTCACAGCTGTAGCTGAGACAGCCCCCGCGTATGGGTAGATTTGCTGCTTTTGAAGCTATTGTCGACGTGTCCCGGCAGCTGAAGCTGACAGGTTATTCGCCGCCTTTGGGAGAAGTGCGCTTAATGCTCTTGTCGTCCACCTGATGGAGAAGTCGTTCCATTTTAATCCTTTTGATTCTTTTGTTTCTTTTGGTTCGTGAAATAGCCGTAAATCATTCAAGTTCCCTTCGCGGTATGGGCCAACTCCTGCTCCACCAAACGGGCTTGGCTTCTAGCATGCGCTCGCAGATCATTACCCAGATCCACGAGGTTCGCCGGTGCGCTCGGGTGAAGAGGCGATGGCAGCTGCTGCATCTGCGGTGGCGCCTGGGCCAGATCAGGTATCATGACGGGCGCAGGCCCTATAGGTAGTTGCGAAACGTTGGCTGCTTGATTTTGCCAGCTGGGGAACCAAAACGGTTCTTGTATGAAATCAGCTGTCGGAGCGGAGAAACCCGGCGAAGATTGAAGAGACGATGTGCCGCCCAGAGATGTTGTATCGTCTTCCCGCCAAACCATACCCATTTCTCTTTGGATCTCAAATTCTAGAGTGTGATCTGACTTGAGGTCTTCGGGAGAAGCCATTGAAGATGGAGCAGGGTTGCTGGTGGACTGATATGGAGGCAAAGTGTTCAGCGCCGGGTACGAGGTGTCAAGATATGGGTTCGGCGGCAGCGACCAAGGCTGTGTGAGAAGGGGTGCGGATCCCTCATCGCATTGTGTGAGATGATTCATAGCCGTCTGTCTGGAGACATCATGCTCGATGTTCAAAGGCGGGAATGACGGCTCAGTGTAGGGAATCATGTATGAGTCAAGACCTTCGCAAGCCTGGCGTTTTGACGGATTAGGTGGTTGAGCAGGACCGCCCATGTATGAATCGTAAGATCGTTTCATCATGATCAACAGCAGAAGAGGATGGTTGATTGCGATGTTGATTGTGGCGTAATCGAGATTTGGCGATGATAGTGGAGATTATTGAAGAGTTCGATGAAGAGATGCGATTGTAGATGTCGAAATCGAAGTTTGGGTATCGAGATCAAGGGTCAATAAATACGAAATGTCAAAATTCGATGTTGGAGCGATGTGGCGACAGTGAAAACGCATAGAATGACTTCACTGGGTTCGGCTGAATTCCATATGAATTGAGAATCCCATCATCATCTTATGTCATAAGTGGCGACGGGCGGTACGAGTACATATACTTAGATTCCCTGGCATTATGTACATTCCCCGCAAAAACGAAAATCAAAAGAAAGGTACGAAAGAATTTTTTATCATTCCCCTCAGTCCCATTCATTCTCTTGGCTTACGCCAGCAAAGAGGGGTGTCGAATTGTTGTTACGCATGTAATAAGCTCTGGTGGAGACGTGCGACGGCTAAGAAGACTTCCGAGTGCTAGTTGTTCCTTGTGCCATGTACAATGCCGTCATCAATTTCCCCAGTACATCGACTCTGTTGGTCTCAAATCGGCTGGTTTGCAGGCGGCTGACACGGGCCATGAACCAATGTGCTGTCTCTCATTTTGGGAGGTGTGATTTTCAACTGCCATAAAAGTCCAGACCTCACCTCAGGATGCTCCAAAGGCGTGTAACGGTTGTCGTGTGGCTTGCCCAAGTGGCGAATTCCCAAGTCACGCGTACAAGCCTCCTTTTTGCTTCCCTTCCAAAATGTGTGGAGAAAATCAAGAAGCTCGCGAAGCTCTGTGAGCTCTTGTTGTCCCTGAAAGTTCCTACCCTGATCAGCTCTCAACCAATCATCACACAACATGAGCGGGAGCTTCCTTGTTTCTCTCTAGTAAATAGTTGTGTGCCAGTCGGAGTAGTTCCTTGTAATGTCATCTTCTCCATACAAGGACTGCGCCTCAAGTAAATCAGGTGCGGATCAATTGGAACCCCCACGAGTAGCGGAGCATAAATTCCGCATTGTTTTTGGTGAGAAGTGGTGTTTTTCTTTAAGGAGCTGGCGTGTTGCATTCGATAAGATTCTCTGGCGGTCAATGGGCATAAGAAGATGCGTCATCCCGCGAAAGCTGTAACAATCGCGTTTTCTTCGCGTTACCTGCAATGGAAACCCTAGACTGATCGCAATGACTGACAACCGAACAACCACCGACTTATTCTGTTCCAACTGCGATTGCTTACAATATTGCTGTCGTGTTCTAAGTGCTGATGCTACAACCCGATGACAGACAAATTGCACTTCCTTATACAAGCAGTGTAGCATGATTTTTTGGGCCCAAAATTTCATTCAAATCCCTGAATTCGATATGGTTGTAGTTTTATGAGTGATTATACCTATTCTGAACCCGATGCTTACAACACCAAATTATCTTGGCTCCTTCACGGCGCAACTCCATATAAATTCCACCACTAGCAAATATTCTTATTTTCAAAACAAAAATATCCAAGACTAAAGAAAAGACTGTATTTTAAAAACTGAAAAAGAAAAAAAAAAAAAAATTGTATTATATTGAATGTAACTTTTTTTTTATTCTTAATTAGATATATGATTCACTCACTCAACACCGTCGCCCGACATGCTGAGTAAGCCTTGTTCCAGAAACAGGTCTGTAGTAGCCTCAGACTATTGTAGAGTACTCGTATGAATGAGAATATATACAGAGAGTTCTCGATCCAAAAGAAGAAGATGTAGTAATAGGGCCACCGCCTAAATGTCCGCTTGTGTCGCAAATATGATATGAGAAGTTCTGAGTGTATCAAAAGCACCTTTTGTGAGCGTTTCCATCTGCCTTTTCCGCCACATGAGGCCACAGAAATTACATAGCGTACCAAACCCGTCTGGCCCAGTGCGCCATTGCGGCGTGGTATCTGTGGCACAGATATGACATATCACAGGGGACGGGCGCAATTGTCGAGTGCTTGGGGACGCAATGCTCGATGTCGAGGAGACATGTTTTCTGGCGGTTCGATCATTCAGAGATTGTGGTTGACGACTGCTGCGTGTGCTTTGGTGTCGACGTTTGTGTGGCGTGCGGCTTGGGGAATGCACGGGTGCCAGATGCGGCAACGAGGAGCAGGGAGGCGGCAATATACATGTATCATCTTGTTCTATGTACAAGGGAAAAGAAGCATCGTCGACTTGGAGTCGTAACTATTCAATCTAATGTTAGCGCATTCGCGAAGGAGAGGCAGAAGATGATGCGAGGCAATTCCACACCACGATCACTGCGGGAACAGCACCATTTGGAAGCCATGGCCATCTTCGGGAGTGAGGCGAGTTAAGTCGTCAGAATCTACACAAGTTGGCGGGGCCAGAAAGGTTCTGCTGACATAGCCGTTGGCGTTAGGCTTGTCGGTGTCAAGCTTGTTGTTGGTGGTGCTGGTGGTGGTGATTATCGTTGGGATCGTCGGGATCATTGGGATCATTGGACGAGGGACTATTATTATTATTATGACCAAGAAGCAGAGCTAGCTGTCTAGGTAATGTAGGACGAAGGAAAGGAAATGTAATGTATGTACGTATATAAGGCATATATATTAACAGTGAACGAGTTGACGACTAAGAATATTCAGGAAGGTTAAGACGTTTTATTACTGGATAAATTAGAGACAGCACGCGCCAATGGGATTTCTACATTCCGATGCCGAATTCTACGTCATTGCGCACCGATTTTCCAAAATGACGATATCCCTTGGGCTCGCATTCTAGAATCAGTGGCAGCCAGAAGGCCCTGAGACAACTGAGACCCTGAGACCCTGAGATCCCGAGACACTGTGTAAGACACTAAGACCCTAACCCTTAGACCCTGACGTGGATTGGCAACCCTCCATTGCTCGAACATCTCGAACATAGGTGCGTGCCTACATGTACTATTACATCAGCGCGGCCCAGAACTTCTCCACATTTTCCAACTTGTTTTTCCTCGTCCAAGCGCCGGCGACGGAGGGGGTCCGAAGGGGAGGTGGGGTTGGGGGACGCCATGTACGTAGGTGCAGAAGAATATGAATGAATATGCATAGATCTTTACGCGGGATAAGTAGTTGGGCCCCGGCGTCTTAAGAACACAAACCGAATGGGACTAGCCAAACAGACTGTTGATATCGCTAGCTCCAGTACTGAGGCAGTGGATTTTGAGGACCCCTACCTCCTTGAATGACAAATAGGTGTCAGTGGCGTCTCTAACCCACGATGTCTCCAGGTACTTTGATATACAGGTGTTAGATAACCCTAAGGCTTGCGAACATAGTGATTATCCTATCAATTTTTAATGTAGATATTTGTATTCAGGTACAAAAGAAGACTTCAAACATAACACAAGTATGGCCAATATCATGTAACTCTGTTACGGGCGGCACGACTCGGAGTCGGAGTTAGAGTCCGGCATGCAAGCTGAGAGACCTCGGAGCATATATAAAATCTCAACACTTGCTCGGAGGCTGCCAACCTGTGAAACGGAGCCCCCCGAATCTCCACAAATATGCTCGCCGTCAGAGACTCCGAGTCTAGACCCTTCAGGTTCGCTGATCCTCGCCACATTGATGCGGTGATGTCCAGTAGCGCAGTGAAATCTCCTCAAGCTAGCATGGACATTTCTCGTTTATCTAACGTTCGGTTGGACGGGAAGCTGCAGTAGACTCATCCGCTTCGACGTCGGAGTAGCCGCAAGTGTGCGTGCTCAGCGGTTCAGCTTCCTTCTTCCATGTTCAATATTATCGCCCCCTCTAACTACTTCTGGATTGAAGCGCTGTGACTCCCTCTCTTTCTGGTTCTCGGAAATCTACCTTTGAGAGTGTTGTATAAATTACCTTGACCTGTTCATTTTAGCATTTCATCTCCATTCCGATTGCAAAATTTGGTTATCACTACCGCAGTTCATCATTTCAATCACTGTTGCTGTTATAACCCGATATTATCTTACTTACACACTGCTCCACCAACCCAACCCACTCTAGCATGCACAAGCGACAGCACGACAATGAACTGACTTCAAATATCCTGCCTTGTAAAAAGCTATCAAAGATGGCCAACGAAGACTCTTCTTCCACAAACACAAAATGTTCTTGGTATCCCGACAGACTCGACACATCGTTTTCGCCTGAGCCTACCACTTCTGCCAGAGAAAGAGCTTTGACAACGCTGTCCTGGGATAAGCAATTATTCCACATGACAGGTTCAACAACAATTATTCACACATCCAACCAAATCCCAACCCGTCTCGCAAGCCACGAATCCCCCCATATCCCGGAAGGTCCCCCGACTTTCAGTGGTGCTACTCTCGGCATCAGTGCTGACCATGTGCTCGAGTTTGAGCTGAATACGGAGATGGGCATGATTTGGTCTGCACCGTCGCTCGAGTCAAGCCTATCGTCGCCGAGTTTCGTAAATTCACCGTCAATAACATCTAGCCTGATAGGTGGTAGCACTCCATGCCGTAGTACGCCCTGCGCTGCTGATGTCGAGACGTTGTGTTCGGAGTCTCAGTTCGCATCCGGGATGGAGCGCGGTCAGTTGGAACATCTGCAAGCGTTGGAGAGCCAGCTACGAGTAGACACGCGGAAACAACTGTCCATCACTCATGGCTAGGGGGGTTTTATACAAGGCCCAATAGGGACGTAGAAAATGATCAGGGAGGGGGGAAAGCATTTTCTGAGGAAGCGTCGGAATTTATTTACTGTTTTTATCTAGCACATGTACTACTAGTAGTCTTATGGGGGAAAGGGTGTTTTTGATGATGTTTCTATCACTATTGTCAGCCTAAAATTGATCACATTAGAAGTAAAAAATTATCCCCGAACACTAACAGTCTCTTTGAATGGCAGCCGATGCTAGCAGAGACGGTACAGAGTTCTATCGCCAATAAAGAAAAGGTACACAGAGCTACATAATTCTGACTACATCTTATGTTATGGTTGAAGTCTTCTCTTATATCTGAGTATAGATAAGTAGCTATATTGAAATTGTTAAAGTTACCCTCATATTCACGAGGCTTAGGTTTGTCTATCAAAGTCCCTAGGGAGGTTATAGGTCAGAGACGCCACTGGCACCTACTGTTATTCAAAGAGATAGTGATACACCTTCAACTATTGTAATACTTTTGAAAAACACACTTATCCTCCTAGGTAGTATTTACAAGAATAACGCTACGTCTGACAGCGGTATTCTTGAAGATGTACTGAAACTTTGTTAAGTGGAGTGAGCTAGGAACTACTCCGTTGGCTGGCAATTCACACCAATACGAAGCTAATTGAGTACTAGCACATGGGTGGACTGGGAACCTGTACATACGAGGTTAAAGGTAGAAGTAAGAACACAAAGCTCTACGTAGTTAGGGCCTTCCATAGAATAGCTAAAGATTATCATAAGAATTACCGTAGTGCTTATTTACTAAGGAATTTTCTTATTTCCAGAATACCTTTAACTCTAACATCAAACTTATAAGGCTAAGGCCTAAAACAGCTGTAGGTTACAAAGATCGACACGGCCTTAAAGGAATAATAAAGGAGCTTTTTGTGCCTACTTCTGCCTTTAACCTCGTATGTACCGGGCCCGCCCGAGACTCTCAGGAGTCGTTCATGCTACTAAGTCTAGACCCTTCCTAATGAAAGGTTCACGGCCCACACAAGGACGGCGTACTTGCTGTCTCCATAGCCACCGCCACCGCCACAGTAGAGTCGCCCGTTGAATATTGAACTTCAATCAAGTTTAACTGCATGGATCGGGGACCCTCAAGTGGACAGAGCAAGACGACTTGTTGCGCCTTTTTACCAACAATGAGCTCTACTCGTCCGCTAACTAATACTCGAAAAAGCATAGGCAAACTAAGGGTAACTAAGCGGCGTATGGCATCTTCTCACTCCTCCCAGACAGTTTCAGTACTGATATATTTCATCATCTCATTTCTCGCGCTATCCTGTTATTAACGTGAATTTCAATCTTCCTAACCTACCTGGCTCATGTTCCCTTCGTAGCAATATCATCTCTGGCTCTGGACTGGTTCTGCCGTCGTAGCCTGGAGCCTTTTACTTTGACATCTCAATAGCAAAAATACAAGGACACTAGAATAAGGGAGGAAGGACCGCAAAAAAAAGGAGGGAGATCAAACAGCATAGCTTCCATCCTTCTCTCCTCTCCAAGCCTTCAACCCACTCCGTAAGTCTGTAATCAACCCCCTCGCCGCCTTTCCCACGCTTCCAGTCCTACCAGTATCCGTCTCCTCCTCAAAGCTCACCCTATCTGTCCACCAATCCAACCACTTCTCCGCCCTCGCGCCGCCATCCGCCCGAAATAATCCAACACTAACATCAAGCAACTCTGACCTCCAATCCCCACGCCAAAAAACCGTCGCACCACATCCGTTGCAAAATTCCCGGGTCACACCATGTGAGGAGCTATAACTGCTCAGGATCCCTTCAGGCAGCATCTCGAAATCAAGAGGTGTCGTTGGTGTATCATCCCTTTGAACGTAGAAGAAGATATTAGCTCGCGGTATGAAAGCCCATGTCTGGATCTCGAAGCCAGAAGCTAGTCTGCAAGATTGGCAAGCACATGTTCCAGCCAAGAATTTATCGCTGTCGCTCCCGCCGATCCACCATGATACATTCTGTGCATTCCTTTTGATACCCTCTGGGTATAGCTTGTCAGCGTACATGAGATCCGGATAGGCGGAGGTAGCTTTGTAGCTGGCGTCGTTTGGCCGAGTGACGTGGAAACGAACAGTACCGCACGCACAACTGCCAGGAAGAACTTCTGCTATATCATCACTACTCTTTGCGGATGGACGGGAAGGATCTTGAAGCGACGCATCGGTCGCGGAGCTAGGTTGAGAAGCAGAGATCTCTAAATCACCAATCCATGTCGAAGCACCGCCGTCTTTCGTATCATCCACATTGATGTGCTTTGCGAACTGCATCTCTACTCCTTCTGATCCAGTGACCACGCCTGAGGAGACTTCCCACTGGATCTGGTCGCCACTTATTTCTCGTGAACGGAACATCGGGCTTCCACATATTGAGCAGAAGTATCTTCTGATAGAGGTTCCAGCTCTATCGTAAACCTTCAAGTTGTCCGTGATGACTGGCTTTAGGATAGGGTAGTACGAGGTGCACAACACCCCACTAGAATGGCGGCAAATATCACAATGACAAAGAGCCAGATCGATCCTTTCAGGGCCATCGGAAGCATGGGGCGTCACTTCTTGAGTGCTGGCCTTGCAAAGGCATGACACAAGCAGACGCGGGGTCATCGCGTCACTGTCACTGTCACTGAAGCTGTTATCGTAGGTTCACGCTCGAAGACCAGACGTTGAATTCGCCAACGTAAGGTGCGAGGTGATGGATCGTAAAAATCGGGATATATTCTGTTTAGTATGGATCCGTGAATAGAAAAGTATTTCGATCTGGAAAGACTACGGCTAATAGATTGTGAAGGGGGGACAATCTAGTTTCTAGATGAAGAGGGGATTCAGAAAGAGTCGTTCAGCTCGTATTAGACACTGGCTTTCGCCTGCTCCGTTTTCCCAATTAGGCACGTTCGGTCAAGACTTATGGGTGAGAGCATACAGTAAGTATCAATCAAGCAAAACTAGAAATTCCCATGAAGTCCTCAGAATACATGCACAAAACATCATTAGCAATGTTTTCCGGCTAAGTAGAGCTCTCTATCAAATTACAGGTCCGTTGTGCTTAAAGGAGAACTCAATTACCTTACAAATTGCTTTGCCTTTAGGGTAGCCACCAGCTGCTTCACCAGCAGCATCTCACCCGGCAGCTGCTCATCTCCCGACAACATCAACGCAATTCACGCATGAGCAATGCCTCGGTTCACGAAGGATCCGTCAGAGATGGGCCAATCGCTACACTTTACCAGCGCTTACTTAGGTCGCAATTTTATTGACAAGACTGTCATCGGACCCTCTCTAAAGGCTCTCCGGAGGTAGCGGGTTGTCTGATCGGCGACCAAATGCCGAGACATGCTATATTAGACTACCGGCGCATCGGGATCTCAAGACTTACGGTCACTGGGTACTTCGACGGAGAATCCAGGGCGCAGCAGTTGCGCACGGAGCGCCTTAGGAATCAATTGGGAGCCCAGAACGACCGAATTCGTGCCTAAAGTTTTGCCCAACCATGTAATCAGCATAGCGGATGACATGAAACCTTTAACTCTGGCAAAAAAAAAAAAAAAAAAAAAAAAAAGGCGGATGACCCGAATTGGTGTCGCTCTGGCGCCTCCAGCCGAACTAGCCGGTTTTGCGACGGCCAAAGCGTCCGGAATAAAGTTTCCTGGCTGTCTGAAAGCCTCCCGTCAAGGCAGCGTGAGGTTATCGTTCCAGTTGCCCGGTGGCTGCCACGTTGAGTTCCATTCCTGTCACGCGTACATGGTTGGCTTGACAAAACTTTGATCAAAAGAACAGCCTAACTCAAGAACACTGATCCCCGATCTACTCGTAGATAGGTCTGGCAGGGGTTTGAATCATGAGGGCTTTCGTCCGTGAAAACCCTGGCGTGCGCCCACCCACACAGCAAAACATAGAACCTCGCAAGAATGTCACAAATTAGTAAACAAGCTGAGCTCTCTGGCTAGCTTCGATCTTCATATTCGATGGAAGGGGAAATCCCGGATTATTGGAGATGGATCGCTTGATGGCAGACGGCGGCCTGAAATCAAGATGAACTTGCTCAACTTGGTAACATGCGGGTCTCTGAGCCAAGGCGAGCGACGGGTAATGATGCAATAGAGCGTGTGACATGGCATGGAGTCTCCACAGGCCAGCTGGAGACAGATTGGTGGAGGCAAGGCGAGGGGATTTCCTCTTTGCTTTGCATTATTATGCACGAATTCTGTAAACAGGTCGCTCGTGCTCTTATCTCAGAGGCCCCTTATCCTGATTGGGCATCTACTGATCGTCTGGTAGATTTATCCGCGGGAGAAATGAGCTTGTGTCTGCTTGTATGCGCGTCGCTGAGGCGAAGTAGGCATCCATCCGGTTGTCGAAAGCCTCCTTGCTTTACTATTGCGGGCGGGCACTTCCTCCCGGCGAATAAATAATTAAGCTTCTGGATCGGCAAATGGTGTGCCGCCTCACCGGCTGCTCCGAGTCGGGTTTTAGTCTAGGAGGCACAAGCGCGAGTTTCTTGCTCGACAGGCACACCAAGGTCGCTTCCGACTACCACTACGAGTAGTAGTCTACTCGTAATTCCTCGTAGTAGCGCTGGTGATCTGCCCTGTAAGTCTGGAATGAAATCGTCGCCAAAGACCACGCGTCAAAGACGCTGTGTTCACACTAGCAGCGCTCACAGCAGGTCGGCATCAGCGTTCATGACGGCAGCAGTCGATGCCGGCTCCTGTACGAACCGGAGATTGACTCCACTGACCTGCCGTAGCCTGAGCTTTTAGTGTTCCTGTTTGAAAGAGCCCTCAAGCGTAATGGGTGCCACACCAATAGTGAGGAATCCAGACATGAGCAGGGATCCGTGTGACATGCCAAAACACATGAGTTGCATCCTTGTCGGAGTAAAGGCTGGGTAGGTGACAGATGGAAGAGTCAGCGGTCTCTCCACGCGACAATCTCAGATCGTCCAATGTAGGTGTATCGAGGGGCGAATTTCAGGCATGGGATTGCTGGCTTTAACAACAACATCTCCATATATTATCTGTAGATCATTGTTGGGGGTTATGAAAATCGACAGCACCAGTGTGAAACTGGGGAAGATGGAGACGGACAGAGACCAGGCCTTTCGTCTCAAATCACGATAACTAATAGTACTTGGCCCGGCTGATATAATTCGTGCCTGGTGTCTTTGAACTGTGTGCCAAGGCCAAGGCCAGTGTGCCGTAGATGCCACTACTCGTACACGTACTAAGAGTGACGGGCTTGAAGTATTACGTAGTCGTGCTGCGGCAGCGATGCCATAGGTGGTGACGAGATCCCATGCACCGCATCCTACTGCGTCGCCGCACTGCATGTCGCTGCATATCGAGGGTAACGGCCCCCAGTAGGAGTCGGGATTCGTACTCGTACAGACGCTGATGAGGACTCATCTTCTCTTCCAACTTTTCCTAAATTGCTGACCCTCTCCGTCGTCGGGCTGTACAAAGGGAATCTTGTCATCTCTGGACCAGACATCAACACGACTTGCCCGTCTCCGACTGTCACCAGCGCTGGCATTGATTGATTCAGCGAGCGGATCGCTCTGATCCATCACCCCCGAATCGACTGAGACTGAGAAATGCGACAGACCATTGTGATCTGAGCACCACGTTCGTTTACCGTTACGACTGCCAACGTGAGTAGTGAACTGTTTTTTTCTGCTGTGTATCGAGCCTTTCCCCGTCCATTCCAGCTGTCACTCTGTCTGATCGCGCAAGTTGCGTGGTCCAAGACTCGACGTCGCAATCGAAGATCCCTGGGCAAATGAATAGCGCGAAGCGAACGAACCCAGTTCTCGGCAGTCCAGCTGAGTGACCTGGGCGAGTACTCTGTCAGAGTGGGTGAAGTGATGAGATGTCTACCACACACAGACGATCTGCTAGCGCTGGTCATTTCCCTGGAGACGGTTTGTGCAAGTCCGCGGGCGAGTACATTCAGGTGCATTACGAGTACGGTGTCACTTTTACCCTTCCTCAGGCAGTCATTAATCATGGAGTCTTGGTGTCTTTGTTTTTGTTTTTGTTTCGTCCGTTTCGCCTTTGGCTAGAGCGAGAGCAAGTGCCACCTTCAGCACCTTCCCAAGGCCTGCCAAAGCCTGGAACCGTGCCTGAGGTATTACTAGCGTTGAGGGCCTAATTAAGGCGCTGCTGAGGCCGCTGAGGCCGCTGAGGGCGTGCATCTGCGCTGACATCACCGCTCTTTCCCACTTTCCCACCCCGCGACTCCACCTGTCCTACTTC
Source organism: Waltergamsia citrina (assembly GCA_022814615.1). Classification (NCBI taxonomy): domain Eukaryota; kingdom Fungi; phylum Ascomycota; class Sordariomycetes; order Hypocreales; family Bionectriaceae; genus Waltergamsia; species Waltergamsia citrina. The sequence continues at coordinate 95,071 of JAKLNE010000049.1, read as the reverse complement.
TCTTGGTTTGGCGTTCGGCGTATGGCAGGGCAACTGCAGCCGGTTCATGCTGGTCGCTCATGCCTCCTCAATGCTCTCATGCCCTGCTCACGCTGTGCTCATGCCTCAATGCCGCGCAAGCTGCTCTTTCCCGCTGGTATAATGCTGTACCTGGTCTTTCCTTGGTAGCGTTCCCACTTGTCGGTCGGGCCTGCCTGAGCTTTACGCCGGGCCGCATCGTGCCTTCCTCTGCCCCCCAAAACCAGACACAGACAGAGCTCTCTTAGGCTTAGTCCCAGGCCTAGCTTCTGTGTAGGTAGGCGCCGCATAAGGTACCTCCCTCCTTCTAGGACCATCGTGCATGGTGCCTTCCTTACCGCATTGCCATTGCCTTTGCTATTGCTATTGCTATTGCTATTACCAATGCTATTGCCCACCTTTATTCAACTGACACCGTTATTGCCAATGTCACTCTTATCGGCAAATGCAAATTCTCTCATCATTTCGTCGTCTTAACTCTCTGCTTTCATATTCTTCTCTCCCTTTAACCCTGACACTAAACAAAACACACTTCGTCCCGTTTTTACTGCATTCCCGCTTCCCGGGTCCAGCCTGATCTCTCTTATTTTGGTGCATGAGCTTGTTCTCCCCTCTAGTGCCCAGGCCCTGGCATTCGATAGCTCTCCACCACTCGTCTGTCTCTACCTTGAACTTTGGCACCTTCGGGCAGAAAGTACCCTGGTACCTTCAAGTTTCCCACCATTCCCACCGTCTCCCCCAGGTCTAATGATCATGGCTGCTCGCCCATTTCGTTCCCTCGCTTTGTTTTAATTTGATATACATATCAGACAACTGCCCTCATCCCTCTCCCCCTCGACCGCCCTCAAGCTTGCTTGTTTCCATGTGCGTGCAGGAAAAAAAGAGCTTGAGGACGCCTTTTGGACGACAACTTGGACGTGGAGGTTCCCTGTATTAACAGTATGCCAGCAACGTTGGAGACTCCACGACGCCCCAATCCGTGGATCAGCGCCAGCACCGGCATTTACTATCGTCCCCGGGCTTCTGACAAGAAGAGGAGGGCTACCACGACGCCGCAGCATTTTCCTCGGCCGCTGATAGAGCCTCGTCGCACTCGACCGCACGCAATCCACATCATCACCTACCCTCCCGGCTACGTCCCGCACGAACTGCGCCCGAAGAAGGTAGACACTTCACGTGCCCGCAAGATCAAGGTTCGAGCGGCCAGGGCCAAGCGCCACCTCCACGACGCGAGAGAGCCGTCAGACCCAGACACTACCAAGGGCCCAGAACGCCGAGCTGACCGATCCTCCATCCCCCCCGTTCTTGGGAAACTTTTTGGATCGCTTCCTGGCGGCAACAGCATTTCCCAGTATCACGAACGCCGGCGATCAACTGTCAACACCGCCGATCCCACCGTCGGTGTAGATTGCACCAACGCCAGCACCACCACCACCGCAGCAGCTGCTGCTGCTCCTGCGACAGGGGTATTACCATCACCATTTGCGGATAGTGACGTTATTCGTCAAGTCCCACAAACTCTCTACCACCAATCAGAGACAAACCACTCGGATCCTGGACTCGCCCACGAGCGCACCGCCACCAACTCAACGACGCCGACAAGTGCGACAACCGCAACATCTGCGCCATCCACGACGACTTCGACGTCGACGAGTGAAACACCTAGCAATCCATCAAACGGCTCCAACGCACAACCTCTTGTGCGTGCAGCCACCGATACAGGCGTAGTCACCCTGCGTCCCCGACCGCAAATTCGAACCGACAGCTCCAAGCGCAACAGCCTCATGTCGATACGCACGTCCACAAAGTCGGCCCTCAGCTCCCTCGTCACTGAGGTGCCGAAGCCGGTCGCATCTGGCAGCGGTGTAAATTGCTCCATCATTCTCGCCGAGCCCAACATTTTCCTCTCCGGCTTTGACCATGATGGCCACACACATCGCGAAGGCCAAAGCGGCACAGCCCTGCTGCGAGGCAAAATGCAGCTCAACGTGAGCAAGAACGTCAAGATTAAGGCTGTGACGCTCAAGCTTGTTGGAAAGGCCCGCACCGAATGGCCCGAGGGCATTCCTCCACTAAAGCAAGATATGTTTGAAGAGCAAGGATTGAGAACGCAGGTTTTGACCTTCTTCAACGCCATGAACGACGGCTGGACAACAGAATTCGGCAACCAGTGCTCCTACAAGCTGAAGAGGCCATCCGATCAGAATGGGAATACCACCTACCTTGTTGTCTCCCCATCGCCTGTCGGACACCAAAGAAGTGTGTCGGCAAAGGATCTGAAGCGACTGTCTTTGCAAAATGCCCAATCACGAAGCTTCGGGAAGAGCGAAAGCGGAAGCACAACCACAACTCAGGCAAAAGGGTTCAAAATCTTTTACCCTGGTACTTACGACTACTCGTTTGAGCTTCCCATTGATCATCATCAGCTTGAAACCATCAAGCTGCAGTATGGGTCGGTCAGGTGGGAGCTTCACGCCACCGTGGAGCGCGCTGGTGCCTTCAAGCCCAATCTACACGGTTCCAAGGAGGTGTCCATCGTGAGAGTACCCGATCAAATGTCGTTGGAGATGACAGAACCCATTTCCATCAGCCGTCAATGGGAGGACCAACTACATTACGACATTATTATCTCGGGGAAGAGCTTCCCCATTGGCGGCAAAATCCCAATTGCCTTCAAATTGACACCGCTCGCCAAGGTTCAAGTTCACAAGCTCAAAGTTTTCGTCACGGAGTCGATAGAATACTGGACAAACGATCGCCGGGTAACTCGCAAAGACCCCGGCCGAAAGATCTTGCTGCTAGAAAAGAGTGCCGGCAAACCTCTGGACAGCAACTGGGCCTCCTCAGATCTGAGGACGGTCCGGGGAGGAGAGTTGACAACAGAGCAGCGGCGCCAAGCTCGAGACATGGCTGCCAGGAGACGCCACGCCGATGCGAGTCGTCGGAACGCTGCGCCCCAGCCACTCCCGGAGCCTACCGACAATTTGCTTGGTGATCTAGACCTGGGTCTCGAGAGCTACTGGGGCTCAACAGAGATCGAAGCAAATGTGCAGATTCCAACATGCGAGACAATGGCAAAGAACAAGGAGTTGAGGCTGCATCCTGATTGCAGCTGGAAGAATGTCAATGTCTACCATTGGATCAAGGTCAGTGTTTCCAACTTCCTTGACGACAAGGAAAGTCATACTAATATCCACCAGATTGTTATGCGAATCAGCCGCGCTGACCCTGATGACCCTACCGGCACAAAGCGGAGGCACTTTGAGATCAGTATTGATTCACCATTTACGGTACTGAACTGCAGAGCCACGCAAGCCAATACGGTATTGCCTGCGTACACGGGTGATCAAAACCAAGGCCAGATGTACCAGCACTCCTGCGGGTGCCCCGACGCGATTACCGTTCCTACGGAGGACTCTCCCAACTCTTCAACAGGCACGCTCTCCGGCGTAGAGAGAAACAGCAGCGAAAACTTACCGACAATGCCCCAGGCCGCCCATCTCGCCGACACAGTGGCAAACCCGGCAAATCCAGCCACTGAGCCCCAGCAGCAAGAGCAGAATCTAAATGAACCGAGGCCTATCCATCTACTAAGGGCGCCGAGCTTTAACCCACCAGGTTTTGATGAGGATACAGCGCCGCCACCAGCGTTGTCAGTCATTACTCAGAACGACAATGAGGACGCTGCCAATGCACCGCTCGTTACTCCACCGCCGCAGTACGATGTCGTCGTGGGCACGCCCAGCGTTGACGGCCTAGCCGACTACTTCTCCAGGTTGGCCGACTACGGTTATGAGGATAACGGTTCAGACTCTGACTCTGATGCTTCGCCGCCTCGAATTCTCGAGCGATCCGGCCGCGTTAATGTTGCCCATCCTCACACTCCAGGTGGCCGCATGCCAAGCAGGAGTATGGAGATCAGCCGCCCGGGCATCACTCTCAACATGGACAGCCTTACTTCACGAGCTACAGCGGCGCAAACTCAAGCCGCCAGCTAAATTTCAATCATATCTACCATTCCTTACATTTCACCCAGAGACATCTTCACATTCAACTATATTTTCTAGAGAATCTTGGGATTTCTTTTCTCATTTATCACCCCTGTTTACATTTTCCCCTTGACTTTTTTGGATTTTCCTGCCTGGCGTATAGCGAATCCGGATGATGAGCAGCACGAGGAAGCATGACGGTTTACACACATCAAAAGACAGGCGTTTTGGGCATTGTTCATCTATATGTCAGGTGGTCGGACACGGTTGAAGTTACCTGGGAAGTGTCTTGGTTAATGTATATCTTATATACACAGAGTCAGATTGCATATATGGAACATGGTGGCCAGTTGGCCGGCTTCATTTTCACAACACCTATATATATTATTGCCAGGGCTTTGGCCATCTTGTGATACCCTTGACATATGCCTTTACGATAGGGAATGTACTTGGTCTTTTGTCTACCATGAAGGCAATGAATATCGACTCCTGGTAAGAGCGTCCTTGCACGAGCAGCCAACATGGCAGTAAGACAGCGCAGAAAACCCCCGGCTATCCAAATAATGGCACTGCGCTGACAGAACGAGGACTCCGCGATCCATCACAACTGCTGCGGGGTAACATGAATTTCGAGCCGAAGTCTTACAAGGTACACATCTACGTCCACCAAGTCCACCAAGTCCACCTACACCGCTGGATTTATATCAGCGCGATATTTGCGCTGACCCACAGTACAAACGCCATAAACTCGCCAGCTATAAATACATGAAGTAGCCAGAGCACGCCCACGATGCTCGACAATACCAGCAGGTTCCGCCTCAACGATACGACTTCCCTCACGACTCCGCCGCTATGACTCCCAAAGCCCAGGCCGCCGTAGCCAGTCTACAGCAGACTCTCAACGACAATGTCAGCACGTCCACATCTCTCACTTACGACAAGGCCGTAGCTGCTCCTTGGTCCCAAACTTGCTGGACGGCTCCGGCAGCTTTCGTCCACACTAAAACACCAAAGCAACTCGCTGACGCTCTAGCCATTGTGCGCAAGGAGAATTGTCCCTTCGCTGTGAGGACAACGGGGCATAATCCTAACCCTGGGTTCAGCAGCGCGGGTGAGAATGGAGTGGTGCTTGATATAAGGGGCTTGAATTCCAAAGAGTTGGATGGTGACGTCGCTCGTGTTGGGGCGGGGTGTATTTGGGGAGAGCTTTACCCTTGGCTTGAGGAAAAGGGGAGGTCGGTTGTGGGTGGGAGAGATCAGAGTGTTGGTTTGGCTGGGTTTTTACTTGGAGGTTAGTATATGAATTTCGCTCCTCATCTACCGGGGATTAGAAGAAAGTAAAGTGAGAGATGCTGATTATTTTAAAGGTGGTTTGGGGGCTTTGCCTAATTTACATGGTATCGGCGCGGACAGTGTTAAGGGATTTGAGGTATGTGGCCATCCTCGGCGGGAAGAGGTAGCATGGAAGCACGGCGATCTGAAATAGTCTGACTATATGAGCAGGTCCTCCTTGCGGATGGGACACTTGTCGAAGCCAATACCGACTCCCGTCCAGATCTCTATCGCGCTCTTAAAGGAGGCGGGTCAAACTTTGGTTCGTGATCCTTCGAACATACTCCCTAGAGAGATCCATCCAACGAACGACTCTTGATGACTTACAATAATCCCAGGAATCGTCACAAGATTCGACCTAGAAACCCATCCCCTTATCAAAGTCCAATGGACTATCAACCTCTACAACCCCTCGGATCACACCAACATCAACAAAGCCACTGCCCAAGTCCAACATGCCATGGAGAATGACTCCAAAATCGGCTTGTTCACCAACTTTAACCAAGGCTTCGTCGCTGTTGGAATGTTATACGCCGACCACTCTGATGAAAAGCACCCACCTGATGTGTTTAAACCCTTTGTTAACCTTGAGAGTTTAATGATGAACGCTGCGCCAACGACGAATGGGACTTTGCTTTCGCTGGCGCAGGCAATGGATCATGGGAGTGAAGATAAGAAGTAAATTCCCCTTCTCCTCCCCGCCTCTCTTCACCTATCGATCTGTGAACTAATAGAAGAACTATCACGACAGGCGTTACGTTGGCACACTCACGACGAAAGTCTCCGAAGCCGTCTACGAAGCTGCCTATAAAGCCTGGACTGAAATCACTCCAACCCTTCCAGAAGGTGGCGTCCTCCACTACACCATCCAGCCAGTCGGGACCTCAGCCGTAGAAGCAGGAGAAGCCCGCGGAGGAAACTGTCTCGGACTAGAAAAGACCCCCCAATGCTGTATGATTACATCCTCTCTCTCTCTCTCTCTCTCTCTCTCTCTCTCTCTCTCTCTCTTCTTACCTAATATCAACTGACGCGAGAAAAATTACAGGGTGGGTGTTTACATGCGAATGGCCCAAGGCCCACCCCGACCAGGCTGCCCAACACGCTGTCAACACCATGGTCGCCCGAGTTCGTGAGTCGGCGCGGCAGGAAGAACAACTGCTTGATTTCCTTTTTCCAAGCTTTGCGTCGGCGTCGCAAGATGTACTGGCTAGCTACGGCGAAGAAGAGTGCAAGGAGCTGAAGCGGGTAGCGGCACGGTACGATCCGGAGGGTGTGTTCCAGACGTTGCAGATTGGAGGGTTTCTACTAAGAGAGCCAACGAAGCAGTGAAGGCGAAGCAAGAGGCGCAGCAGCGATATTTACTTCTCGGTGAAAGAATGAGGAAAGGGGAAAGAAAGAAAGAAAAGTGAAGCTGTGGCTATGGGGATGCATCCGAGACAACGGCTGGTGGGCCGAAGGTGCATGTCACACCGAAATACATGTCCTCAACGTAACATCGTTCCTTTATGTTCATAGATCTCCCATAACTCGCCTTGAACCTTTGTGTTGGTTGGATGGCAAGATTCAAACACGTAATATTGGCGTCTCGTTAGTGTTGGAAGTATCGCCTTGGCGCTCGGTGAGGCGATCATGGCCGCCATGCATGATCCATAGATGCGTATAGCGAGACCTCGTGTGCTGTACAATTAGCAATTCTCCTCCATAGATGAGCTCAAGGGTTCATATATGATTGTGTCGCTCACTATCTGTCAGGTTATGTGTAACTTTCACGTAAATCCAGAGCTCCCCTCATTTCTCAAGACAATTCGTAACGAAATAGTTTAACTCGTGTAGCTATCTCGTCAACACAGTTACTTAAATCATGTCGTCTCGCATTCGACAAGACGACCGGAACAGTGACGGTCCTGACCTGATTGTGCTTCTCTTGAAGCTCGTTCTCTGTTTTATAGACGATGACCCTGAGTCGAAACGCTCACGCTCCTCATCGCCGTCGCCAGACCGGCACCGCCGTCGCAACGTATCGTCAAGTCGAGGCCAACGACACACCACGTCTATCTCCAGCTTCACAAAGGACGGCAGCAACTGTGTCAACAATTACGAGCTCGGAAACAGACGAATGTCGAGGCAGCGATATGGAAGTCATGAGCGGCCACGTTCCTTGTACCGTGAATATTCAGAAGGCGGTTATGATGGGCACGGAAAATATGTGACAACGGTTAGGCAGGAATACCAATACAACGAGCATTGAGTCCAATAATGGAACATTCGCATTTATGGTATGAGATCTCCACCTTGGAAGCTGGCCTCATCTGGAGGGCGCAGACTGCACAAGCGACTAAGCTCCGGCATGTGGGCGGGTATGATGCCGGTTAGGATGGCGCAGTAGACATGTATATAAATAAAGCAAAGCAATGGGGAAAGGCAAAGAGGCGCAGTGCAGCATGTGGCTTCGGTGAGATGTACATATTGGTCACAAAAATGAAGCTGCCGTGCATTTTGACGATAGGTATGGCTATGGGATGAGCTCCGGCAGTGTTCGAACGTGTAAGTGAGACCAGCAGACCAGAACAAAACTGCACATTACACCGATCTGACCGGAACACACAAATTGTTCACTTTTTTCATTTACCCGCATCGCCCTCCACTATCGGTTGGCCATCCGGTTCTCTCAGAAGTTCCAACATAGCATGATATTCCGTTTAGTGTCGCACTGAGGCAATCACATGGTTGCCTTGTGCAAGACGGACGGACGGGTACGTACAACCAAACCTCCTCCAATATGCAAACGAGCTGGGGTTCTCTTCGTGCAACCGCCATGGGGTTATAAATCATTGGCGTTCCCCCTTCCGCTGAAGGTCTGAAATTTGTGTGTGTAACTTTGTCGTGTTTTAGCCGAGAGAAAGCGAACTATTGAACTGACATATCATCCTTCACAAGCCTTGCCCTCTCTTCTTATTCCTTTCTCTTCTATCGTTGTTTGATAAAAGTATCACAGGATCATTTATCTCGTTCTCTAATACAAATAATCATGTCGTCCAGACGGCTACCACAAGAACATCGGGGCAATAGCAACCGCGACCTCCTAAAGCTGGGCTTAACTGTCATAGTAGGCGCCTTGTTCGCTTCCACACTCCCCTCTCCTCATACAGATAGCTCATCACCACCACAACCACGAGACTATCGTCGAGACCTGCCGCCGTCAAGACACAGCAGACGATATGCACCACGTTCGAGAAGGTTCACGTTCGATCGGGAGTATGATGACTATGATGAGGACGATAGGCGATGGGCGGAGCATCACCGCCGCGATTACAGGAGGACGAGGTCATCTCCCCATGATTATCAACAAGACGGCGATGACGGTTATGGCAGATATGGGAGAAGGCACCAATATGGAAACGGAGGTCAACATCGCGACAGAGGGGACTTTGTGTACATGGACTCGAATCGCCCTCGACGGAGTCTACCTCGCTTAGAGGGCCCGGATCCTGAGGAAGAGCTGCTCGAGACGCGGTACGTTGGCGAGGAGGATGGAGCTGATGTATACGTAACCGATGAGTACTTGCGAGACCTGGAGAGTGGAATTCGGCATGACCGAGGGAGGTTAAGAGAATCCGGAGAAGCGGATTATCGCGAGGACGGATATCCTCAAGAATATGGAGACGGGAGGACTACACGAGGAAACCGGCAAAGGCCGCGACGGCGATCAGATTGGGACCGATAATTACGAAAGACAGAATGCCGCTGTATTATCCGCTCTAGCTAAGATGTATGCTTGATTTTGTTCTCTTATAGCAAATCGCCAAGTTTCAGCCACTTCGAGTTTTCCCAAGGCAGCGCCATAGATCATCGTCTTTCAATCCATGTCCATAACACCTGTGTCATCGGCGTTGCTTGCAGCAGGGCTGTCGGGTTCCTCTTCCAGTGCCATGACTTCTCTCATGGCGTCCTGCCACGACTTCAAGCCTGTCCTCATCACCAATGATGGATTCACATCTTCGTCGAAGTACCTGTTTCGCCGAGTTGATTTTCTCTCGCCTCCCTCAAGAGCCGAGTAAGCGGCTCTTGTGTTGCGCATGCTGCGCTTCTTCTGCCCACCTCCTTCGCTCAGGAGGCTGCTTAATTTCTTCCGCTCATGCATGAGTTGGTCATCGTACGAGACGATACTGCGTACCCATGGAGCGACATCCAGCACGATGAGCTTCATGGTGCGATCGAAGACTGAAGGATCCAAGTACGATACCGGGACCTTCGAACCCGAAGCGGCAATTGGGTCGAATGCAAGGGCCATGTCGTATCTAGTGACATGGTCCGGGCTGTTCTTAAAAGATGACTCTAGGATCGAAACAGCTTTGTCTTCCTGGACTGGCCGGAGTTCCTCCGAAGCGACAGGCTCGTTTACTTGGATGACGTGCTTGTATAAGCCTTGACGTGCAAGACTTGCCAGCGAGATTGAGATTTCACGATCAAGAGCAACCGATCGACTTAAAGGATCAGCCTCAAGCAATTGGCGGCCCAGGACAAAGTCGTCTCTCGCTTTGTCTGGCAGCTTCGGTAAGCTAGGATCCACGAGGTCTTGTAGGTGTGCGCCGAAAGCGCTGTTGCAGCAGAGGTCGGCATCGCTGAGAACCTCGCTGAATTGGACGTAGGAACTAAGGTCGTGGGTGAGCCGAGACTTAGAATCGGAAGTGGACAGATCCCTTGTACACGATGCCATATCTAAGGTGTCATGCCAATCCCCAGCGGCGAGTTGCCAAGACTCCCAGCACTGGTGAAGGGCCTCTTCCTCCTCTTCCTGTGAGTCTCGACGGCTGGTGATCAAGTCGCGTGCCAACCAACCCATACCCTTGACATATGTCTTCTCGCTCACCACTCGGACGATATCACCATTCTCGTCCAAATCTGACCCCTTGGGCCAACGAAGGTAGAACCAATCAAAACCACCTCGCTTGTCGCCAACGCCAAGCTGGCACCAATAGTTCAGCTCCATGATTGTTGCCCTCAGATCATTTCCTCTTGACAAGTAGAGAGCCTCCACGGCCGACCGCTCCAAGGAATGTCCCTCGTTTGCTGCCATCAACAGGCAAGCATCCGTAGCCAACTGTGCGGGAGGCGGAGAAAAGTACAGTTCGCCATGTAAAGCAAGATTTTGAGTCGGTATTAGGGTTTCATCGTTGCAAGTCATGATGAAGGGGCGCTTTGACTGGGCAATCATGCTCATAAGGGTCGTCCAGAACTGCTTGTCCTCCTCGTACAAGACGTCTACCTCCTCAAGGAGGATCAGTGACTGCTTCTGTGACTTTGATTTCGGTTCCGGTTTTCGCTCGTCCCTTGACTTCTCTTGATTTGTTGATGCCTGCGCACCACCCTTCGGCTTAAAGAAGCTCGCCATCGTAGCTTGCTTCCCGGATTTGAGATCCTTCGAGACTTCATCCTCCGCATCTGCTTCGGTTGCAGATGCACCAGCCCCTGCCTGTTGAACCAGATGGTTCTTGGTCATGTCGCCTACCCTCTCTAGCAAATCTTTACCGCTGCGTCGGCTAGCCGAGTTGATCTCAAAAATCTCGAACCCCAGCTCCTGGGCGACAGCATATACAGCTGCAGTCTTGCCGCTTCCATGGGGACCGCTCATGACAACAACGTTGCGGAAGCGACGCTTAGTCTTCTTCCTCCAACTTTTCGGATGTTGACTGGTCCCAGAAGCGCAACTGGGCTCATCGTCAGAGCCCTCTTCCAAATCATCCTCTTCGCTATCGCTGGTGACGATAAAACCATCTAGCTTATTTTTCCGACGCTTTTTAGGAGGCTTTTCCCCTTTGCTTGTGCCGCTGCCTGAACCATTTTCCGTACTGCCAGTGTCAACAGCCTGGACCTTTGAGGCCTCTAGCCATTCTTTGAGCCAGATGACCTCTTTTCCTATTTGTAAAACTTGGTCTGCTGTTCGAGGTGCGTATTTTTGTGCCCAAACACAGTTCTCGCATGTTGACTGGTCAAATGCTGAAAGACTGGTTTCAAGATCTTTGTATAGCTGGGAGATAGCAGGATGAATGTCCAAACCATTGAGCGGTTCGGCGAGGTCATCCTGTGGCCCCTCTGACGTGGAGAACCGAACGGGGGCCCTGAGTTGCTTTCGAATCCGTGATTGAAGCTTTCGTCCACTTTCAAATCGCCGTTCTGGTAAACGCAAGTTTTCGAACATTGGTAGATTGTCATCTGCTGTAAGATGATTCCGCACAGACAGAACGTCCAATTGTTGAGCTAATTGCTCGACAATAGAGTCTTCAGGCTTCACATTGACAACCTGGCCTTTGAACTTCCGGGGCTGGACTACATCGTCGAATGGCTGATGTTTGAAGGGGGACAGTTCATCCACTCCCCGAATATGTGCGGAGTCTTGGCTCGGCCAAGTAGGATGCTTAGCTCCTGGAATCTTAGTGCCAATGGGTTTCATGCCGCCAAAGTTGGCTATGCGCTTTGAATCAAACGGCGTTCTTTGCTTTCGAGGAGATACGGGAGTAGCCATGGTAATCGTGTGTCGCTTTGGCGGGGGGGACTTCTTCCTCAATTCTGAAGGTGTGCCCTTGCTTTTTGGGTCCGGGACATTGCTGTTGGATGACATTTTGACACCTGGTGAGTCTAAATCTCCATCTGTCATGTCCACTTCCGTCTTCTTTGCCCGCTTCGGAGGTCGACCGCGTCTGGGCCTAGATCTCGGAGCCTGTGGGGTTTCAAGGATTTCTTTAATGCGGCGACCCATCTCGCTGCGTCCCTCGCTGTCGCTTCCATACTTAATGGTAACAATTCGAGACGGGGGAGTGTTCTGCTTCGGCTTTGGAGGCGAACCAAGCGTTCCTGTTCTGGGGTTGAACTTGAGTACCTTCTTGTTATTCGGGGACGTTTGCGAAGGCGCTTTAGCAACGGGCTGTGGTGTCTGTGGTTGTTTTGGTTCAGTCTGTTCAGACGTCATCGCTGGGTCGGTCGTCCGGTTTGAGATGTCGCTGAGAGGTGGTGTGGGAATATTGTCAGACGGTTGATTCTCAAGCTCGGTAGCAGGTTCGGCATTGGCAGGCCTCGTCAGATGGCTCATGATGGATTCATTCAAGCTCGTCCTGGCGCTGGTTCTTTTCCGGCGTGGTCTCTTTGTGGCAGGTGCATCGTTCATTGCTATGGCCTCACCAGACAAGCGCTTCTTCCCGCCATCTGCACCCTCTGGATCTTGCAAGAACGGCGCTTCTTCGTGAGCCTCATTGGGATCGTGTGGTGTAGGATCATCGTAGGAAGGCGCGTCAATAGGAGCGTCGGAGGGCCGCGTGAAGAAAGGATGAAGCTTCTTGGCCTGTGGTCCCTCAGCGTCGGCCTGGATCATCGTGGCGACCAGCGAAGGTCCCATTGATGCAGCCGGCAAAGACGCAGAAGAGAATCAGACTCGGAATCCCATTGGAAATTTCGAAAAGTAACGGGGTTTTATTTTTTTCGAGAAGGTGTCGTCACTCGGAAGAAACAGATTGAGATCTGGGAGAGTGTGCTGGTACCCTGCAAGGTACTGTTCGGTCTGTGGAAAGTAAGAGGCTTGATGGTGAACGTCGAATCGAGTCTGCGATGACCGCGTAAAGTCGTCCACGTTAACGCGTCGAGCTCGGGCGGCCAAGAAAAAGGTACGTACCGATTGCCTAGCGCGTGCCTTCCCTGCGATTGAGTCCTGGTTCAGTTGTTCCTTCCTTACGTCAGGGCCGATACACGCCTAGAAGGAGTACTGGAGCTGTGGAGGCAGGCGCGACTGCCCCACCTGCCCTGTCCGTCCCCTACTGTCGGATTTTGTACGGCCCGCCCAGCTCGCATGCCGATCAATAATTTTTTTGCCCGCCAAAAAGTTTCACAGAACCAAGCCTGCGGAGCGACAGCACGATACCACAATCCGGAATTGCGCTCGTCCACCCTCGACTGTTGACCTGTGGCTTCGCATACCCAGTCGCAATGTCTTCAGAATACCGGATACACAAGCCATACGCCCTGGCAACCCTGCCCAGGCCGCTAGACCACACTGGAGGGCAGATTGTAGCGAAGGAAGTCTACGGCCAGAGAGATGGAGAGAGGAAAAAGCGAACCGAGCTGGCTGTGGGAATTGATGGAGAGGCCGTCAGCATATACGATGTAAGGACATTATTCCGCTACATTGTCCTACTGCTAACATGTACAGGTTCCCGGCTCACGCCTAATCACATCCTATCCCATCCCGCCTCAAGACTCTTTCACCAGCCCTCCGCACTCCATCCGAATTCGGCGCTCCGATACGAGCTCAGTCTCTCGATACACCTTCATTGCAACAAAAGACCCAGTATCCCACAAGTTGACTCTTTTCAAGGACGTTGTCCAAAGCGACGGCAAGACGACTTCTACTTCGCAGCATCAAACTTTGCGAACCTCCCCAGTCCAGTACATTACTACCTCCAGTCCCACGCAGACTTCTGCTGTTGGCGATGTCATTGCTGTCTGCAAGAATGGTGAGGTGATTAGTCTGTCTGGAGAAACTTTGGCTGTCCAGTGGACTTCTTCCACCAAATCGGCGGTTCAGGATGTCTCTGCCTCGCCGGTCGAGAATTTCGAAGTCGAGTTTGTGGCTTCAGGAACAGTTTCCGACTTTGAAGAAGGCATCTTCAAGCGCCGTTCGGAAGTTTTCACAGCGCTGCCGAAAACCACAAAAGAGAACCCAACTCTAATTTCACTCGCATCAAAGAGCTCAAGCCAAGGACAGGAGAGTAGGCACTTCGTGGTACTCGCAGTTGCTACTGGAAGTGGCTCAGCAACCGCGGAAATACAGCGCTTAACACCTTTAGATGTTGTCCCACTTAGCTCCCCTGCCGATCATTCCGAAGGACCACGTCAATATCACTTTGAAGCAAAGAATGGACTCTTGTTGCAGCTTCAGCAAGGTGCCATTAGCGTGTACGATTTGATGGGAGCCGTTCCGAAGTTGAAGTCCATTATCCAAGTCGGAAACGCAACGACTTTTGCGAGGCTGTCCCGTCCGTTCATTCTGTCCTGCTCTCTCGAATCAATCGGTCTCTACAACTACCAGTACCGATCAGTACACGCAAATACCTCCTTGGATCTATCCGGTCTTCCTGCTGAGAATCAGGATGCGCAATCTTGCGAGCTCATCAGCTACTTCCATAGCCAGGATCTCGTCGTGGCTCTTGTCGACAACACTCTTGTCTGCATTCATGTCGAGGCTCCTAGAGTCAATGGCAAGAGACGAAAGGCGGGCATGCTGATAGACGCCATTGGCAGAGGTACGGCAGTTGAAATCCCCCCTAAGAAGCTGAAAGTGGACCGAGCCTCTGCCGAATTTTCGAAAAAGGTTCCGGGCACTGTGACAGAGGAGTATCTTGCACAGCATCAACTCGATGTCGAGGCAGCAGACGGTCTTCTCAGCGATAACGATATTGCCGGCTGGGAACAGTTCCTGCGAGGGAAGCTTCAAATGGAGACGAAATCGGACGATACTGCGAACGATGTCAAGGCTACAGGGACACAAAGCTCAGATCCAGAGCAAATCCCGGAGTGGAATTGGCTTTTGGAGCCTTCTGCTTACCCGGCGGTTGATCGTCGCTGGGTCATCTACGCGATCAGTCGGGTGTTCATTGCTGAAACGAGTGACTCTGGCCTATCGCCTCTCAAACTGCGGTTGGTTCTTTCGGACAGCAATGTTACCACATACCTCGCTGTTGCAGGGCACCTTACACTATGGAACTTGCAATCGGCCTTCAGAGAAGAGCTGGAGGCCAATGTTGCGGGTAGCCACCGGTTCGCAAATGATGTTGTGGACAGCTTGGCCGAAGCTGACCCTTCCATGACACTTCTACTGAATTACCTGCGGGCTACAAAGCTTGGGGAAGTTGAGGTTCTTCTCGCCATCAGAGCACTGATGTTGAGTATGGATCTGATACCAACCAGCGGCTCGGGCAAGACGAAGTTATTAGCGAACGAGGCGCATCAGGAGAATGGTGAAGATGAGATGGATCTAGACGACATTGAACGAGAAATCGCTCTCACAGAACATTACCTAGGCGACGAGAGCAGCAGTCGATCGCGCGGCTTGACGCTGGCATTTACTAAACTCTGGCGACTACCGACACGTACAACCATCAAGGCTCTGAGAACTGCACTACAAACGGAAGAGATCTTGTCTCTGATCCACCTGTTGCGTGTGGAGCTAGTGCAGGGCGCATGGACTTCACTATACATTGATCCCACTAGCTTCGACGCCGAGGGCAATGAGCCTCCGCCCGACGGCGTCATCGCCCTAATCGCCGATCTGCTCGGGCGCTGTCTGGATGCCATCGGCGCTGGCGGCTGGCTTCTCAACGATGCCGTATCGAGTCTAGACAGCGCAGAAACAGGCGATTTCATCACAGCTCTCAAGCTAGAGGTGACGGCAGCGTTGGAAGGCGTCCAGGAGGCTGTATATCTTAACGGGGTAGTCGGCGAATCAGTACGCTACGGACTGACAGCGCAAAAGGGTGGAGCATTACGACAACAATGGAATGCCAGCAAACCTGTGCCCATCCCTGTAGAAGGAAAAGAAGCACGGATGCTGCCCCTGGGTCTCAAGACGAAGCAGCTGCCGACTAGGGAGAAGGTTGTTTCTGGTGGAGAGGTGGTGCAGAGGACTACGCGTGAGACGGGGCATTTGATCAGCCAGAAGGTGGAGGCGTATTCATTAGAAAAGTTGGCTGTATGAGGTGTAGCATAAAGGAAAGATATATGAGCCATAGATGAAGGGTTTGGGCAATGATACCATGGATCACTTTTGCAAAATCACTGCTGAGCACCGTTGTAAAGCGACAATCAGGTCATAAGGTCAAGCACCGTGAAGATTGCCTACGTTGTTTCGATCGACGCGCTGATCAGATCAAATCATTATGAGATCCTCTGAAGCGGACAGTTCCGGGCATCTCCAATATAAGACGCAATGGAAGTTAATTCAGGGAGCCGTTGTGCCCCGCTTTAGACTTCCAAATGGTTTCCGAAGATTTGGTGGGAAACTTACCCGGTATCTAGACGCCAACGACTAACACTCACGGGGTAGTGCGGTGCGTCTGGGGCTCATCAAGAGGAATTCACTGTGATTTTAGAAACGTCGTGCTATAACATTAAAAATTTTTTTTTTTTTTTTTTTTTTTTTTTTTTTTTTGCCTTTGCAAAACGAACAAAGTCATCATTGTGATTGTGTTGTAAGGTTTAGGGCGTTCGGTCTGTGCTCGAATACTGGGTTCTCAGGTGTTAATTCAAACAAAGGCTAAGACAAGAAGCTATGAGGGGACTAGTTGGAATCTAGGGTACATTAAACTTGGCTTTGAACTATAAAATTGCAGTTCTCGTTGACTTTGCCTCTCAAGTCGTCTGTAAGTCGAGATGACGTTAAAGTCGGGTAATCAGATCCAGGCCCCAACGAAGCCTTGTGCTTCCAATGCAATCTCAGGGCAACCTCCAAACATTTCAAAGGAAATTAAGAAGTCTAGCGTCTAGGCACCCTCAAGGCTCTTACCCAGGCTGAAGTTTACGGCCTTGGCGTGTGTAGGCACATGACTGTCTGGTGTGATGTCTGTTCGGCGAGCGTACAGCATCATGTTGTGCGCCATTACCCGTTTCAGTATAAGATTTGGGCACCAGAACCAGAAGCGGGGGTTATCATAGTATTGGGTACCCGTCGGATAATCATCTAAGAAGTTGCATGCTGGTGGCTTATTTGGTTGGCAATGCCAAAATGAGGCTCAAAGTAGGTGTTACGATTGGTCAAGGCAGGCGTGATGAGCCCAGCGCACGGCATTAACGGGGATATCATCAAACTACCCGGTGAGAATTGATTGCAGACTCAAAAAAATACTAGTAGCCAAACATGTGGATCTTTTTGTCTTGTGAATGACTTGGCTGTGTCGCCCGAAACTGGTGGTGAAGATATGGGATACTGTTGCCGAAGCCTGGGCACGACATGACCATTGCTCGGAGGGATTTGAGGATTGACTAAATTGCGCAGTAGTAGCCGCTGCCTCATGGTTCGCATCCGAATGTTGCATGAAGAGGCAAAAAGACAGCTCAAAGAGGACACTGGAGGTCGTGTTCATCCATAAGCTGTTTTCACTATAAGCTGTTCGACGTGAGAGCTCAGTGCTGAAATATCTTAAGAGTCGTAGTGTCAGAGCCTTCCACGCCGGCTGTGCTGATAGTGGGCGAAGACGTGGCGCAAGAAAGTCAGTGCAATATGTGCAGGCAATAGCTTACTACTCACGTTTGACCTGGATTCAGCTTCCGAGCGTCGTTTCATCGCAATCTTACCTTTAACCTGTCAATAGCGATTGATGAAGCAGGATCCCGAACATAGGGTATTAAAGAATCCCACTAGTATCCTAGGCTTTCACACGGGCTCTCTCGCAGTACAAGTAGTCGTCCAATATCGTGTGGGGTCTCGAGATCGTGGCAGTAACAGGGGTCTCGACTGACAGCCACTGCCACTGGCTGCGCGGAGGGCGAGGGACTCATGACCTGCATGGCCCAGACTATGTTCTGAACAAGGGCAGCCAGTGAGCAACGTCGCGTCGAGGGCCGTCAGCGCTACGGGAAGAGTTCATGCAGCATAACCACAGCCCCACGGTGAGGTCCGACAAGTGGCTCATGCCGTATTGACAGCCGACGCTTGTACCATAATTGTGGGATTCTGCCGTATAATATTGCGCCGTTCTCGTATAAAAATTCTGCTCTTCTGTAGACAATTCCTCTTTGGGCAATCGTATCGGGAGTGAAGTCTGTTCGTTCCGTGGCATCAGGAGACAAGTTAGGCGAGCGAGTTTAACAATAGTAAGGTTTGGTAGCAGCCTAGGCTAATCGAGGCAGTCGAAACCCAAAAGGGAGTACGGCATTGAGGTCGGGTCAGCCACGGCGCACGGCGCGAAGCATTGATGACCGTTTAGGGATGGTTGATGGAGGTAGTGGTGTCGAGAATTCTATTGTGCTTTTGGTAGCATCCCAGGATGCCTCAATCAAGCCTCCATCCAGCGTCAAGCGTTCAGCCCTGCGCCAGTTGAAGCCTGAGGAAGCAAGCCAGTAAGGCATAGTAGTAGTACTATTAAGTTATCAACGTCCAATGCGCATTCGAGCTACGAACAAGCAGGCACAGGCCAGGTAATCAGTGCAGGAAAGTGCAGGACTATGCAGGTAGGCGCGGGCAAGTGCGGCTTGCTGGGGGCGGTCTTGCCCGTTTCTACTGGTTCCTCGGGTTGCTGAGGGTCGCTCGTTCTGACACCCTGACCCTTCTACCAATGATGATGTCACTGTGCCCCTCCACAACGCCTGCAACGCCCATCGCGCCTTCCATCCCATGACAGTCATGACTGTGACTGTGCCCGCCCGTAGGAGCGAGTAGGCAGGAACTACCTATCTTAGTAGTACCTACCTTAGTACTAGAGGTGCTGAGACGACACCAACCTACTTCCGTATTCGTAACATAGAGGGAAGGAAGGAAGGTACAGTGAGGTAGCCAAGCCTAGCCGAGTACCTCACACGACTTCTCGAGACGCCCAATTTCTCTATGCCACGTCTATCTGGATGGCGTCGATGGCGTCGCTAATGTCTCTCACAAAGTATGGGCGGGTAGCGATGCATCGCGTAGTATCTTACCCCTCTTCAGACGATCAAATCATCTACCAAAGCCATCTCGGCTAGTACTTTGGCATCAGCATCAACATCGGCCACGTCGACTAGGCAGCGTTCCCCGTTACACATTGATGACCACTCGCTCAATCCTCCGCCAGCCGCTAGACCGGGTAATCTAACGCAGCCCATCGCATCCCCGCCCCACGAACGACTGAACGAACCCTTCTGTATTATTCTTGTCAGTTTGTCAATCTGTCAATCTATCTGTCGTCCTGACCTGTCTCCCTGCTGTCGCTTGCCGCAGCCCAAGCGCCACCATTTCGTGGGACTCGACCAGTCGAATTGCAACCGCACCACCATCATCGACACTACTTTATGCAGCCTGTGTCTCGCCCGACCTGGATCTTCCGTTCTTTGTTGCCATCTTGCTCATTTTGATCCTGAGAAAAAAAAAATCTTTTTCTCGGAGACAATCCCCTGCGATCGACATTCCATCTTCACTATTTAACACGACTGGATCCACAGACACGAGTACGAGCACTACTCTGAGCAATACTCGTATCATACTCTCCTCCCTCCATTTATTTGTACAGAAGCGCTTATATCCGAGCGACCCATCAACGGACCCCTAGCCCCGGGCCAAGAAAAGGACCAGCGCCGTTCTGTTGCCCGACCCGCACCCGTGACCCTTCGTTGCTGACGTCTTCCGTTCTGGTTGATCAGCAACTTTACTTGCGACAACATTATCTTTACTACAATACCACCTATATCTAAACTTCTAAAGACAGACTTTGGACGTGGGAATCATCTTACACTGTCAACACAAGCTAGTCGCTGTATCATAGACAAACACCAACCCGCGCCATGAGTGGCGGACTCTCCGTCGAACAGCATATCGACACTGTCGACGCTTTTGCCAGAACGCTCTTTCTTCGCTCCCGAGATTCATCTTCGTCCATTTCAGATGCTGTGCGCCAACTACATGTCGCCCTCCGCCATCTCCGTAGCGAAGCTTCCGACCCGGATTCTCCACTAAGATCGGATACTCACATCTCTCAAGTGCGAGCCCTTGTTGAAGAATGTGGAGCCTCTCTCCGCCAGCTCGAAGGTGCTCTCAATGATGGACGTCGCGGCGAGCAGCTAGCAGGGTCAGTACGTCGCCTTAGAGAGAGGATAGATGATTTTCTCGATGGCGTCCAGTTACAGAGCAGAGCCGCTATTGTGCCGGTTGACCAGAATCAGTCTGGCCTAGAGGGAATCAAAGACAAGGTCGATGTGGTCGCCAACAGGATCTTCGCTCGCAGGGATAGTGGATTTTCCGACGATGAAGACGGCCTGTGGCGTGAATTCAAGACGGAACTCGAGCACGAGGGCTTTTCAGCCGATGTACTGAAGAAGCATAAGGTAAGCTGCCCTCGATATCTTGCCTGGCAGAAACGAAGCTAACGTGCGTGTAGGAGGTTCTTCGTGCATATATTCGTGGACTCGAGACCATGTCTTCAGAGACAGGTGGTCCTCCACCTACAGTTCGGGGTCTCTTAGAGTGCGGCGCCGACAATTCATCATCACCGAAGGAAATGTACCCGGCGATCGAAAACGAAAAGTTTGCGCCCAGCATGAAAAATGCGCGTCGCATGCCTGATGAGGGTCCTCCTCCAGTACCACCCAAGGAGCCATTCAGGGACTCGTTATCAGAACTCCCATCATCACCTCAGCCTCGCCAGTCTTTCTCCTCTGACGGGTCGCCTCGCTCGAGTCAATCTGACTCTATGGCGCTCATCTCCACTAAAGATCTCATGGCCATGGACACCCTGCACCAGGGGATGGGTAATATGCAGTTGAGCCCTCAAGGCCATCAGCAGCAGTATGTGCCACCCTATGGCGACCGTGGCCAGAGGTATCTCCCCTCGCCTCAAATAGCAGGACATTTGACAGCGCCTCCAGAGGCTGCTGGAGAGCTTGCTGGATCCCCGAATTCCATGGTTCTTGGATCATCTCCTCTCATTGCTCCACCCCCACATCACGCCATGGCAAACTCACAATCTTCGTTCGGGCAGAGTCCTAGGTCCAGTCAGTTCCGGCTAGCCCCGGATAGATATGGCAATGAGATACCCATGGATGCGCAGTGGACTAGGATTAAGCGAGAGCGTGTGAGCGTCGAGGTTTTGGAGCGGGCAGGTGTTCGGTATGAAGCTCGCCCAACGTATGTCGCTATTCTCGGTCGTTTGTCTCGTGAGCAAGTCGAAGATCTCATCAGACAGACTACCGACATTCGTGCTGCGCGTGAACTCAGATACCCAAGTCAGCATCGTCGACATCATGATCGCGCAGACTCTAAAAGCAGCCATGATGATGACGACGATGACAGCGATCATTGGAACGGAAGTGATACGACCGATTATGACGATGATAAGACCTCGGATAAGGGTACAAGAAACTATCCCTACATTGTTAGCCCTCCTGAGAGGGAAAAGGGCTCTCCTTCCAGTACGGTGCCGCCCAAATCCATCTTGAAGAACAAGAATGAGAACCATGTGCACTTTGGACGCAGCCCGTACGAAACGGAGAAGACCCCACGGTCCATGAAGGATGATTTGGACGGGGATCGCGAGACAGACCGAGACCGACGGGAGCGCCGGAGGCGGACTTCGAACCGTAATGACCGCAATGACCGTTACTACAATGATAGAGACCGCTACAGCAGCGGCCGTGATCGCGAACGATCTTCCCGACAGTATTATGACAACCGGGACCGAGAGTACCATTCCTCTCGCCGCCCACAAAACCGGGACCGCGAACGATCTGATCGCGAATTCGACCGCCGATCCAAGAAGATGGCCTGGGGCGAGACGCTCGGCGCCGTTGGTCTTGGTGGAGCGGCCGTCAGTTTACTCGGCGTCTTGGCTGAAGCAGCCTCTGCCGTTTAAACTCTAAGTAACTACTTATGAACGGGCTTTATGACCAAATAAACTTCTACAGATGTATTTTTCTTTGTTTTTCTTTTCTTTTTTTTTTTTTTTCCATGTTTCCTTGGATCACGACTTACGACTGTTTGATGAAGATCTAGTGTTCGAGTACGGAAGAGCTGTTGGATTATGTCTAGAGTGATATTTCTTTGTTATAGGTGTATTTTCTGTAGGATTTGGTATCACTGTCACAGGAAGGTAAAGGCCGGTTTGTTTTTGGATACCCAGTATTTAGAAACTTCTAGTTAAATGATACGATGCTTCTTGAACAACCATGATGATCATACTCGCTATATCTGTCTAAGTACGAGTCCGGATATATAATTTCATAAAATGTTCTTATGGTTGGTTGGTCTTTACATCATCAACTGCATCTCTAGCATCCCCCACCACTTTCGCCTCTCCTGTTCCTCCTTCGGTCCTGGTGGCCGGGCAAGGTCATCAATTCTGCGTCTCGGTGTCTTCCGATTCTCGACGACCCTCATACTGTGATTTGTCGGCCACGTAAAGTCTGGGTTTTCGTAGCTCTGCCCAGTATCCTCGTCCACAAGTCTTCTCGGAACACCATACTTGTCTACCGCATCTCGTGGAACATCCGCACTGGAAAGTTTGGTCCCGATCACATCCCGCGCAACCCGGCCTTCAGATTTCCACTTGTACCGACTCGTCTCATCAACCATGCGTATAGATACGTATCCGGTTGCTGTGCGGTAGCGCACACCTGTGAGGAAGAAATTGGGAAAGTCACGCACGAGATTGGGGATAGTGGTGGTGGAGGCGTGGCTCATGCGTGCGGAGCGGGCTTTGGAGTGTTCTTTGAGTAAGTCGGCGAACCAGATGGCTATACGATTGTGGACGTAGTCTTTGCGGGTTTCTGCGTCTTGACGGTGACGAACGGCTTGGGAGATGGTGGAGGCGGTGAAAGAAGTGGTGGAAGGGTCAAGGTTGGCGTCTTTGAGGAGAATTTCTTCGCAGACGGCGGATTCGAACGTGTCGACGAGGGAGTGGTAGTATGGCATGGCGGAGTTGCGGATGAGGGTTATGGCATCTTCGTGGCGACGGGTGATGATGAGCGTCTTGATGTGGATTTCTAGGTCTTCAAAGGATGGCTGGATGCTGTATGGTTCAGAGGTCATAATGTTCCAGACGTGGATGACGTCTTGGGCGTCGACGCGGGTATGGTCGTCGTCCCCGTACATGCGCCGTAAGTTCTGAACATTTTTAGACGCGCTGAGGTAGGACCAGTTGAGGAGGTTGGACCACACGTAGTGCGGGATAGGGACGTTATAGCGCTGAGACACAAAGTCGACGAGTTGCATAGCCAGGGAGATTTCGGACATGGATCCGAACGATTCGACAATGGCGTTGAGGAGGCGGCCGGTTGGGTATAGAGCTGAGTCTTGCTGAAGGTTGCTGCCGCCTGTGACGCTTTGATTCTCCTCGTCTACTTGGATGCCATAGTGATTTTGAAGAATCACTTCAAGGATGGCACGGCGGTCACCAGAGCGGGAGAAGCCAATCATCCCAGCGGAAGCCATTTCTTCAGATATGTTGTTCGGGTAACTCCACTGCCGAAACCAGTGACGCCAGAAACTGCGGTAGTCCTGATAATGGATTTTGACGTTGTTCGGGTCCTTGGTCGCTTTTTCCTCAGCCCTTTCCTTGTCTTCCATCTTCTGTTGTTCTTCCCATATGCTTGCCTCGGACCCCTCGACCTTATCATCAAGCTCCGCCATGGTCATTTTGATAGTCTCACCACTGCGGCTCAAGAGTCGACGGATATCTTCCCCAGGCTCGTCTGGTCGCCTATTCCACGGCTGGCGCATAAAAGCGTTGGTGCTGAGGCGCACTCGGTCCATGCGTTTGATAGTCTCTTGGTGGCCTTCTAAGAGATCAATGTGCTTGACTAGGTTGCGAGGGTCGACGGCGATGCGCGACCTGTCGTATTGGTAGTACGTTGGTTCTATCATGAAGCGCGCCTTGATAAATTCCGACCACGTCTTATCGGTTCTATGCGGGAGCAACCCATGACTAGCCATAGCACCGAATATGATGGCCGCAAATCTATAGTCTACAGCAGCACCGGCGCAGCGAAGAAAGACATCAAAGTCGGCTGCGCGTAGCCCGTAGCGTGCATTCTCTCGCATCGCCATGATGGTCAGCATGCCCTGCAGCACACGTCGGTGATGTATCCGAACGCCATATTTATCCATAAGCTTCCCTGCGTCGGTAAACTTGGTGTGACCCTGTGTGATGTTCATAGCGTACGCTTTGTCGAGCTCGGGGTGTCGAATTGGGTCCATGCTTCGGATGACTTCGGATAGGACGGGGCTGGTCAAGTTCATGAACTGCTGGACGACTCGGGAATGGCTGGGCGACGTTGGGTCGCCGAGAATATTGGTCCATTCTAGAAAATTCGCGCTTGTGGCAGCAGTATCTTTCCTCTGGATCGCTGAAAGTAGCTGATCGAGGTAGCCCGTGCCAAGAGATGCCTCAGAGGCTTCGTCAGACGCTGGGGCGGTCCGAGACTGCCTATTCTTGACCGTTTTCTTTTGATCCTGCTCTTGTTCCTGAATCTGACTGAGGTCAGGTTTCAAGTCGGCAAAGGCATCATTGGTAGCGACGGAAGCCAGATGGCGCCGCCGGTCCTGTGTCCTAACCCTTGACCATCCTGTGGGAAGATCCTGGCGCGAGGCTCGGAGCGAGGAGAGCTGACAGAGACAAGATCTCGACCACAAGGGTCGTCGCGCTGTCATGATGGAATCTTCGTCATGAGGAGAGGAGCTGTGGGCGCGTATGGAGGCGGTGAAGGACGGTCAATTGGTAGGAGACAGATTTCTCCGCGTCGCAAATCGCGAACTGGGGGGGAACCAGGGCGAATTCGCTGTCGTGTGGAGGTTTGGGGTAAATTAGTAGCGTAGTATGGGGTAAGGGAACGGTTAGTTGAATAACCCCGAGAATCCGATAGCTTCGACCGGACGGATACGAGTAGAACCAGCTACTGGTGCCGGAGATCAACCGGTGACGGGGTTAGCTTCGGCGGGCATTTTCATGTGCGCCGCATTCATGAAGATCTCAAAAGCTATCCACAGGCGACGAACAACAGAAACATTCCTGTAAAAGCACCCTCACGCCTGCAGCCAGACTGAATTACTTTACGGTGCGGCGTGCAAGCGATTATTGAAAATGGCGGATGCTGGCGACGAGTCCAGCCATGTGTCAGAGCCCCTCGACCTGGTGCGGTTGCTGCTCAATGAGGTGGTTTGTGTGAAGCTGAGGGGCGACAGGGAGCTCAAGGGAAAGCTACACGTGAGCCGCCCGACCCCCTTTTGATCTCACCTAGATTTCTGACTTTATAAAAAAGGCCTACGACAGTCATTGCAATTTGGTGCTGGGAGAGGTGGAGGAAACGATTTATGATGTGGATGAGGATGATGACGAGGAAGATGAGCCCAAGGTAGGCCCGCTTCCATGATGTAGGACGGGATGGGCATGGACTAATTTTCGAGCAGACCATCAGCCGGAAATCAGAAATGCTGTTTGTGCGAGGTTAGTATTGAGCCTAGAGTCGACTGCGTCTCTCACTGACACGACACAGGTGACAGCGTAGTTTTGATATCGCCGCAAATGCCCTTCTGAGGATCCGGATCACGCCTTTCTCATATTGCAGAGAAACAGGAGGGTCCAGGCTTCATGTCGAGCTTCGGATGACAGAGGGTCCTCGTTAAGTTGGCATTATGGATGACAGCTTTAGCTCAGTTATGAGGAACATGACGGGGGGTTGCTGTCTAAGCTAGAAGCCTGGGGGAAAGCACCCTTGATTGCCTACAAGATTCACGTTGCCATGGGTTGAACAAGCGTTTCGAAACGTTGCAAGCGTTGCCTTGGATAACTATCCGGCACAGTTAACCTGCGAATCAGCATTTCATCCGGCAGAGAGGCAAGATGGAAGGAGTTCAGGCTAGGCTCACGAAAGGAAATAGAATTACACAATGGAGCGATTACAATCTTCACTTTCTACGCCTGCCTGACCTTCTGCTCTTTTCTTACCTCGCAGTAACATCGCCAGCTTCATTACGTGCAACCATCTGTCCATCCTTAGGGATTATGCTTGTAGCCGATGTGGTCATGGTCTTATCAGCTGTGCTTATCGATATGAATCATTACCCCATAGCTTTCTTTGGCGATGACGGGTGCTTGCCCCACTAAGGTAGGTGGGCTGTACCTTCCCAGCGAGTAGGAGTGTTAGCAAGGCAAGAGCTGGCCGACTGACTGACTGACTGATGCAAGCTCCGAACTTTATGACTCTTACCGTGGCTTCATCTTGTCTACCTTACTTCCTGTGCCTCTCCTCTTTAATAGCAAGCTCCCTGTGCTTTCGCTTCATCTTCTTCCTCTTTACTGACTATTTCGCGTGTATGGGCTAGTCCTACCATTCAATCTATCTTCCCTTGTGCCTCTAGTCCGATCCGATGATCACTCGAATATACCTGTAATGCCCATAGTCGCATTACACACCCACGTCCACCACCATGTCAAATAAAGCCAAATATCAACCGCGCGACAAGCGTGGCAAAGGCGAAACAGTGCGTGATATCGTGGGGTTAATCGACCAACAGCTTCTAACAAACATTCTCCCAAGGCATTGAGCGCTTTCGCAGAATACGTCGAGCAGCAGCAGAGCATCCGCTACCCCTCGAAAGCCCCCGCAGAGGCATCGACTTCGGCAGCAGCCGCCACTGGCGCCAGCGGGAGTGCGGAACACCATGAGGAGCTACAAGAGCTTTTCGATAATCTCGATTTGGACGAGTCAGCACCTCAAGTTCCCTTGAAAGACCTCCTCCTTGGAACGGACGATGATACCCTCGAGAAGCTGCAGAAGTTATTGGCGAGCCGGATAGAGGAAGGGTTTGGCGAGACGGTATTCGAACTTGGTTACGACAACAGTGGTGACTCTATGCAGCTGAGTCTGGACGAGTGGAATACGGCGCGCAAAAGACTGGACGATGCGGCGCAAAGGATACGCGCCAACTGCCAACTACTCATCACCAAAAACGTAGGTGGCAAGGAGGAGGCTGCCAGCGCTGCATCCAATCCAGGCAAAGACAAGAGTTGCAGCGGGAAAATCCTGATACGACAAATGCCCGAGAAGATCGAAGATGTGATAGAGACGAGGATAGCCGTCGTCGGAAACGGTAAGCAAAGCTACCCCCTTAGTCGCTGGCGGCGAAGCTTTACTGACAGCTGGGCAGTCGATGCTGGAAAAAGTTCCATGCTGGGTGTACTCGTCAAAGGTGATCTTGATGATGGACGAGGCAAAGCCCGTGTGAACCTCTTCCGACATAAGCACGAGATTGAAACCGGCAGAACCAGCTCAGTGGGCATGGAGATTATGGGTTTCGATAGCACGGGCAAGATCATAACCTCTGACATCCCTGGTCGTAGGTCTACCCTCTGTTTCGAATGGCTTAGAACAATGCTTAACACAATAATGTTACAGGCAAACTTTCCTGGGAAGAAATTGGAAAGAGAAGTGCAAAAGTCATCACTTTCACTGATCTGGCAGGCCACGAGAAGTACCTTCGCACCACAGTCTTCGGCCTTCTTTCCAGCAGCCCTAACTACTGCTTGCTCATGGTGGCAGCCAATAACGGATTGGTTGGTATGAGTAAAGAGCATCTCGGAATCGCACTGGCTTTGAATGTCCCTGTCATGGTCGTCGTCACCAAAATTGACATCTGCCCGCCCAATATCTTGGAGGAGACCATCACGCAGATTACCAAAATCATGAAAAGTCCGGGGGCACGCAAAATCCCTACCTTCATTCGCGACCGCGAGGAGTGTATCAACACAGCGACGCAATTTGTTAGTCAGAGGATATGTCCCGTCTTCCTTGTCTCCAACGTGACGGGTGAGTCATTGGACCTTGTCCGGACGTTTCTGAACATTCTCCCTCACCACGGACGATATAACTCGGAAGCGCCGTTTGAGTTCCAGGTCAATGACATTTTCTCCGTTCCTTTCACCGGAACTGTGGTTTCTGGCATCGTCCGCTCTGGGGTAGCTCACGAGGGCGACAATGTGCTCATCGGACCCGACTCGCTCGGTCAGTTCATGCCTACTGCGATTCGATCCATTGAGCGTAAACGGATACGAGTGCCGGCAGTCTCGGCAGGGCAGTCGGCTTCTTTTGCGCTGAAGCGTGTCAAGCGTAAGGAGGTCAGGAAAGGCATGGTCGTGCTGCCCAAGATTGAGGGCAAGCCAGCGCCCAAGGTTTATAACGAATTCGTTGCGGAGGGTAAGTATTTGCAGGTGTAGTCAGGCATAGGGCAAAGTGTAACTGACATGATATGCAGTCCTCATTCTCTCTCACGCGACCACAATCAAGACTCGTTACCAGGCCATGCTCCACGTCGGGCCCGTACAGCAAACCTGCGCCATCATTGATATTGATCGTGAACTCATCCGCACCGGCGACCGAGCCACTGTTGCCTTCCAATTCGTTCAGCGACCGGAATACCTAGTTCCGGGGGACAGGCTTCTCTTCCGCGAAGGCCGAACCAAAGGTCTCGGGATTGTCAAGCAAGTCGGCTACGATCCTAAGAAGCCTCTATCAAAGGCTAAGGGAGCTAGCGCTGCAGGTGAGGAAGGAGGCGGTGGTGAGGGAGAGCAAGGGCAGCAGTCATCGCAACGAGGCATGCAAGTCGAAGTAGGTGCCTGAGATTTTCTCAATTTTGCTTTCTATTTCCAATCTATTCCTTTTTTTGTCCCACGATGTCCATTTCGATATCAAAGGACCCGGTTTTCACGACATGTCATGGTATACAGCGAAGGGGGCGAGGCAATGCGGGCTCATGGCGTCACGGTGGTCCGACCAGGGGAATAGCTCACGAATGTATGTCGACTCAGTATGAGGAGGGACCAAGGTAGCATCGTCATTTCACATGTATTGTTAGGTTAGATGATTTCGGACCCTAGTTGTTCACAGCATTATTTAATTTCTTTATGGCCGACTGCAGACGAAGAGGCTGACGATGCCCTTTTCGAGGATGCTTGAGGAGATATCTTCCCCCTCTCCAGACTTGACTGTGTTGTCATTTTATCTTTCCATAGGCGCATGAGGTCGTTTGTTTGCTTCTTCTCGTTAACTACGACGTCAAATATCATAGGTAGCTAAAAATAAGCATACTTCGTCTCGTTGCTATTCTTATTTGATGAGTGCAGATAACTATACCCATTATGTGAGTAAAGCAGCAGCTCTTACTTAGATACTGAGCGCTTACCGCGGGATGACAACTGGTGATAGGGTATGCCTTCATAAGGCCGTCAGCCGCAGAGCCGGCTTGACATATGGAGGATCTAGGATTACACGCGCATTATCTTCATCTGCCCGGTACCTGCATTTCAGCTGCCCCAAAATGATCCAAATGAACCGCCGTGGCTTAGACGACTGGAAATTTTCATCTTCTCCAAGGTGGTCCCCCTAGGGGCCGCATTTCAGCTCTGCCTGATCGGGTCGAGTTTCTGCCCTCCGCATCCCACGCCAAGGCAATTAAGCGCCGGCTCTAACCCTAGAACCACGATGGCATGCGAAGTTCTCATGACTGCTTCAGATGGAAATAGTATATAAAAGCGACTTATTCAATTGTCTCCTACGTCAATTCCCAAGACCCTACACTGTGAACTTTTTTCTTTCTTCGTTGGCTTTTGTTACTATATCACACTCTTTAACCAACTACCATTCATCTTTTTTTTTTCTTCAAGATGCATTTCTCATCCGTGGTATTGATTATCCTAATCTCCGGTCTTACACCAGCTCTGGCCAAAAACACTGTTTTCCCTTGGGCAGACGACACCGACCGCCCCGAATGCAAAACCTGTCTTGACAAGCTCGTCTCGGACACCTGCGGGGGCGAGTCCGACTCTGGCTTCGACAAGTGTTTATGTGACGGCAAGGGCGCCACTCAACTCAACGACGAGTGCTTCTCGGAATGTTGTAGCGCGTCGACGGTTTGTACCGGTCAAGGGCCGTACAAGGAGTGGTGGCTGCAGTGTGTGGATGACTATCCCAAGTTGTGCGCGGATCCGCCATCTTCGATTGGGGTGAATAGGGATCTTGAAGAACACTGCTCACGAGAGTAAGTTACGTTTACATTGGTATCGTGTTTACTATAAGGACGTTTTAAAACTGATATTTCTATGTGTGTCTGAAGGGACATTGAGCAGGCGAAAAAGACTAAAGCCGAAGAGGAGGAAGATGATGATGATGATGAGTATGTCAACGACTTGGGTTCTACCAATCGTGATGGCAATAACGGCGACGGAGACGAGAAGATTGGTGAGGGAATATTCAGCGCCGGTTCTGTGTACGGTACAACGCTGGGCAATATTCTCGGAATGGCAGTGTTTGTTGTAGGAATGCATGTGTATTGAACTGTAGGCTCGGATTACTTTATCAGCTTCTTTCACTTCTGATATACAACACTATCACGGTTGTGATTTGATTTGAAGTAGGAATATGGAGAAGATTGGGTTCGAGCTACTACTTCCTTCGCGGGCAATAGAAATCAGGAGAACTTGCATTTTTACGGAACGAGATGCGTTGCCATAACACAAATTGTATGGTAGCCCTTAGACTATGGTGATTGAATTTCTTGCACTGCCGTCTTCCCTGTATCTCTCGTCTTTTTTCATGAACATCTGTTTTTCCATTGATGCTTGTTTCAGCTCTTCAATCCACACAGGGTCCTGTGTAGGGTATCCTTTCGTGGACAGCATGCTCTGCAAGGTCGACGTAAGTGCAAACGTCATGGACTAGAGCGCCTCCAATTGGACTATACTACAATTGTATCTGCTGATATGGCAACTAGAGTGCCTCTTTTGAGAAGCTACATCCTTTGATGGAGCTCCAATCGCATCATCAGGTTTCTTAGAATGTAGATAGACGGAATGGCTACTATTGATATAACGTCTTCATCGCGAGAGTAACGAAGATCCCTGGGAGGTATTGGTAACAAGAAAGACCTCGATGATCCAGCACTCTTAGCATATTCCACACAAGACACTGCTGAATACTATCAATTCAAAATATTTAGTGCTACTCATATTATCCCTCAAGAGCGTAGACGGTCAGCTTGCATTTCATTGGTACGCTTGCAACGCTGTCAAAGGAATACCGCCACCTTGTAGAACATCCAAGAGTATTGCCAAGGCCTGCAAGATTTCGCTACAAACTGAAAGGTGGTATTCAAAGAATATTACTTACATAGACCCGAGCCAAAACGGCCGATCGCCGTGCATCCCCGGAGTGAAAACGGCGCCGCTGCCCCCGAGTCTTTGTGGGTAGCGTCCGTGGACGGGCTATGGTTCCATTGATGCCAAGTGCGTGTGAAAGCCCCTGCTGCAGAATAAGGATGGTCCTAGTGCTGAGTGATCATGGAAAACCCCGGCTTTTATTGACGGGTTTGAACAAGGATGACGGTAGGTTAAACATTGTCTATGAGTATTACAACATGATTGTTATAAGGTCTAATAGTCTTTTGATACAGGCCAAAGTGATCACGATCATCAATTTTGCCGACCAGGCGTAATTCTTAATGACTTGGTCATTTACTGTGAGGTCTTGGTAGATCTATAAGTATTAAATCATAGAATGTTTTTGTTTCCCCAGTTTATTCGATGTAAGCATAAATGTTCCTCTATGTACTCCACTGTAAGCAAAATGCAATTATTCAGATTATAGTACGTCTTGGTAAAAACAAGGACATGGATCTCCGCGATCGAAAACAACTTGCCACAGTTTAACAAGATAATCGGAACATCTCAATGAGAAGACGAAATGTCTATATAAAGCTGTGCCTCTGACTTGCAGTTTTCTCTCTTCCGACCTATCAACAACAACAACAACATTATCAAAACAAAACAATCATATCCAAACCACAAACTTCTCAAACCCTTTACTTAACTCAAAAATGTACGCTCTCAAAGCCCTTTCCCTCGCCATTGCTGGCTTCGCTGTCTTCGCCACAGCCCAGCAATCATGCAGTGTTGATGCCGACTGCGACGTCCACAACCACGTTTGCTACCAAGGCACTTGCGTTCCCAACAACGGCAAGCAGTAGTGTATAAGTGTTATACCTGTGAATCCTGGTGCAGTGTGTACCGAAAGAATGTCTCGTGAAGATGGCATATATGAGGGGTTCTCCTAATGAGAAGGGAGGTTGGCTTCCTACGAGTTCGGAGGTGTGACTCTTTTGGATGATGTTACGGTAGTGGCGGCCAAAGGGTAGCACAGACCTTTTTTATCATGTCGATGAACATTATTCTTCATGGCTGGACGAAAATTGATGTAGCAGATGATATACTCAATGAGAATTATGAAAAGAATGCCATGTCGAGTCTATTCAATGCACTCTGACCATTTCGTCGTGATATTAAAGCTTTCTTCCTAGTAGTCCAAAGGCACCAACGAAGACGGGAAGTAGAAATTCTTGCCATTATAAACTTATTATACAAATATGTAGATTCACCGAATACTTGCAGAAGGCTTTTATAGCAAACGCCTCTAAAGGTGCTTGCCGCCCCTTCTGGGCCACACAGATTAGCCAACGCTATACCCTTTGCTCAGAGGTAGACCCAGAGCGGCGAATGCTGGTCTAGCCGTCTGGGAGCCAGCTGAGCTGATATAAAAGCATCATCGCCCATAGTAAGGCAGAGACATTTTCTGTTTGACTACAATGTCTCTTATTTGCCATCTCTCACCCTCGCTATTGCTAACTTAGCACGCTGCAATTTTTCAGACGCAGTCGATGCATTCAACAAAATGTCTCAGTAGCCCTAATAGAAACAACACAAGACAATATATCCAAGGTTCATAAAGCTTCAGTCATTGAATCTGAATACACTACGCCCCTTTGAGTTTTCTGCAACCTCAACTCCTACCCTATTGCTGAACAAACCCCCTCCACGACCCCTTAATCCAACAACCTCCCTACACCCAACCCATCATACAACGGCACCACAAACGTCTCCAACCTCTCACTCTTCACCATCAACTCATTAAACTCCCTCAGCGCCTGAATATCACTATCCACCTCATACTCACTCCTCGCGGCTCTACCCTCCCTCGCCTCCACGGCATGCGGGTTGTCATTGCTGTCGTCGGCGACGATGCCCCTGCGGAGGATGTTATCCGCTACGATGAACCCGCCGGGGCGGAGGAGGCGTGTCTGTGAAGAGGGCTGGGAGTGTTCGAGAATGGTGCGGAGGTAGGATGGGTAGCCTGATTTCTGGGCGTCGATGAAGATGAGGTCGTAGGGCTCCTCTGGCTTCAACAAGGGCAATCTGAATATTCTCTTCAGTCTAACTCTGAGCCAAGATATCACTGTCCTCAGGGGAAAAGGGGTTCTGCTGGATCCCACTTACTGTTCAAGTGCATCCCCAAGGAGAACTTCAACGTTCTTCACACCCTTCTCCTTGAACACCTCTTTCGCCTTATTAGCATACTCCTCTGAAAACTCCAGCCCCGTCACTTTCCCCTTCTCCCCAACAGCATGTGCCCATACAAGCGACGAATATCCCAAATACACGCCAATCTCCAGGATCCGCTTTGCGCCCACGGTACGTGCCAGGAAGACGTGACATTGGCCCTGGAAGTTAGATATCATGTAATTAGAGCGGTCATGGTTCTTCTCAACCCAGTCATGGTAGTCGGTGATGTAGTCGGGGAGAGCGGTCGAGTGCTGCTCTGCGTAGGTTGATACGCGCTCGCCTACGATTGCATTGGGATAGAGAGGAGAGTTGCCAGACTTCATTTTGCTTCTTTTCACTTCGATCCTTGTTGTCTTCAAATTTGCTTATAAGTTGAGATGCCTTCAGGCAGTATGAATAAGAGAAAGAAGAAGTAAGTCAACATGAGAAGTACTCGTCTTGCTCGTCTTGACTTATAACGTCAACATAGAGCGCCACTTGTCGCTCATCATGATCCTAACGCGCGCATGAGCTTTCATCCGGTTCGGTGGTCATTCGGTCTCCGGGCCACCCTACACTCAGGCAGGCGGGGTAGCTCAGGTCTCGGGGGTAAACACAAGGCGGAAGCTCCCTCGGCATATCGTAGCTACGTTGAGAGGAGAATTTAAGCTCCAGTCGCGGCACGGACATCCAAACCCAAAAGATGAGTGGGCTAGTTGCCTTGCCCAGAATCAGGAACTCACGCCGACACCGGCCGCCGGTCTTCACAAAAATCAACGATGAGGGGATCCTATGATGGGACTTAATGGGGGGAAAAAAAAAATTAGGCCCGGCTAGTCATTCCAAGGGCACGAGAGACGTGCCATGCCCTTTCACAAAGCGAGTAATACCATACTCCGTAATGATCCACTGGCGGGAGCCTGTCGGGGCATCATGGTAACAGACGGTTGGAGCCTGGCTACGTCAACTTTTCTTCACGCAGCCTTTAAAGCGTTGAGATGCCGATCGAGTGGGGTGTTGGCGCAATCGCCTCGTTTTGAAAGCGAGCCGATGCTTGCAACTGGACACGGAATTAACGGCAACGGTTCAGATGAAAATAACACTCGTCCGACGAGTTGTGGCTCCCTCTAGACCTATTCTTCGTAATCGAATGTACCCCTCCAAAGTAAGTACGAGTAGAGTGGGCGGAGGTCAGCCAAGCAAGTCTTGTGCACCTAATGGAGTTAGCGGTGCTAACTCAAGTATCGCTGGTTGATACAATAGAGCGAAACAACAATTAACTTAACTCGGGCGGCGGTTGTGCCCTCGTCAAGGGGCAAAGCGGCACATGCAGTGTGGCATTCGGATCGACTGTTCAGTCCCTTGTAAATGGTAAAAAGAAAAGAAAAAGGAATGCACCCATTGCGTCTTACTGTCCAATGTCGTGGAGCCCTGGAAGAACTAAGAAAAGCTATGCCCAGCCGGTGTCGTATCACCCTGGGCCTGCAAACCTTGCCTAGTTTCAGGAGATCATCGCCGTCGAATTCGGGCGGACGGGTAGATGGACTGACGATCGAGTCACCCGAGTTCGAAGAAGCGACAGCAAATCTCTCACAGCAAGCCTGCCCGAAAGACACATGAATTTTGAGGCGGAGGAGAGGAGAGCAGTACTTGTGTGGTATCTGGACTGGAAGCATTTTGAGGCTCGTACGTGTAGCACGCGGCAGCCCGCATAGCAAATTTCGGCCAGGACGGACGGGGCAGAAACCAAGGGCCTCGGAGACTAGCGCCAAGGAACGCCGTGAGTTTCTTGGTGCGCAGTGGCACTATTAGCCACCGGACTAGGATAAGCAACACGACACCGGCCGACATGAATGAGTACTCGTACGGAGTACCTGCCTCGTTGTAGACAAAGGGAACCTGAAATTGTCATTTATCAGGCTCCTGTTAGTGTTAGGGTGTGCAGCCAAAAGTCGAGGCCTAACTCAGATCGACGAGATGGGACAATTCGAGAGGCGTATGATCCATATGCTGCCTATCAACGACTGCGCTAGCGACGAATTACGAGCCAAGCTGGAACTCAACACACCAACTTCGAAGTCCGGTTCACGTACAAGTGCTTTTCTGAGAATCAAAAGCCACATAGCAAAAATCAAATATCAGTAATTGACCCCCAGAAACACTCTGGGCGGGGCACATTCACACCGTGAAGGCGTTGATTAGCTCCCACAAGCCTATGTCGGTCGGCTTAACAAGTACATGTTGCTCGCAAAGTGCGGCAAGAACTTGAAGCAAACTCGTAGTGCGGTGCGATGGCCGTACGCCTGCTGCTTTGGGCGCCGGAATCACGGCCAAAAAGACCTCGATCTGCTTAAAGAGTTGTGACTCTACTCATTTGCCATGTCAATAAGAGTACTTCCATATTGATCCTGTATTACACTGTCAGACCTGTAGAAGCGTGATTAACCGTTACAGCCGAGGTGAACGTGGCATTGAGAACAAGCTGTCTGCCTGCCACTCTTGCTGCGGTCATCAGGAATGGGCTGTAATCAGAGGGCGAAGCGGTTGAGCTGACCCATGCTGGTGGTGACGTGGATCGCTGGCTGCTAGCATATCTTCGCTCGCAGATCGTTTATACTGCTCCATTTGCCTCCCAAAGTAGAGGTGGGTGTATGAATATATTTGTGCATGGGCAGTCTCGCGTGTGTGGGTGTTCCAATAGATAAACGTGAGAAATCTCTCAATGGCATGGGAATGCCGTCTAGTGGAGAGAAGAGTGGTCAGCTATTCTTCGACCAACTATCAACGTAGCCATGGGACAAGTCCCCGTGCCAAGAGAGGGACTAGCGCCGTCGTTGCTGAAAAAGCGGACGACTTTGAGGGTGGAAAAGATGGATCGCGTGAGCTGTAGTAATGGTTGGAAATCTCTGCTAATACCTCGAGCAACTGCTGGTAGGATGACCACGGTTCAACAATGGCGACTCTGCCTTTGACACAACTGCGCATGTCGCCTGGGAATGACCGACCGCAAATTGACTGGTATTTGCCAAGTAGGATGCCCGGTCAATGAAGGCGCCGTCTTGTCCATGGCAAAAGCGGCAACCCAGATGCCATAGCCATGGCTTCGACGACCACTACAGTACGAGTATGGATAGATGACCGACAGTAGAAGCTGAAGGGGTCAACCATGAGCTGCCGGATTGGACCAGTACGACATGGCCTGTGGTCACATTGCTTCGCGAACAGGGACGTATTCGTAGGAGTGACATAGGTACGAATACGGGCATGTGCTGTTGGTGAGTGAATCCGAACCGGAGCCTGGGCTAGAGGATTAGCATGATTATGAGAGCGAAGGAGGCCTTCTGGAACCATTCAGTACATGTAATAATAATATTCGTACGGAGACTTGTTCATGTCACTGCTAGAAGTTGTTGGTCGCACCCCTGCTCTCTGTCGACACCCGGCATCAAACCAGTGGCGAGGTTGCAGGGTCTGGCCAACACCTTGTCTCCGTCTCGTCTCCTTCGGCTTGGTCTTTTTCAGTCGTAATTGCGTTGTAATTGGTCGTGATTACTCGTAATAGTTGTAATACGGATGGTCGGGGCAGGCTGGGGAGGGCTGATGCATGCTACGAAAAAGAATAGATTGCCCAATTCCTGCTAGGGCCGGACCACTTCAGCTGTGTTTGGTGAGACATGGTGTGACTTGGATGGTGATGATGATGAGCGGGTGTAATAGTAAGAAAACAGTAATTAAGAGAAACATTCGACCTCTTGATTCATTTGAAAGGACTTTGCACCATGCAAAAAGTTGTTCCGTCCAGTGAAGGCATTAAGGTAGGTACTAAGGTAGAGTCCATCGCCCTTTCCTTGTATTCGAAACAGTCCTGCCGTCTTTCGAACGTGGAGCTACGATGGACTTTCCTAGTACGAGCACCTAGGACTAAGGAGGAGCCAATTTGCGTGCCGAGGAAGGAAGGATAGACAGTACTTGCTCCTCCTGCTTTATTCCGGGAGAAGGAGCCAAGGCTGCGATATTGGGGTAACTGCGACCCGCAATGCGCAATAAGCAAATCCGCAATTCGCGACTCGCAACTTCCCACTGAAATTACGAGCCAGGTACAAGCCCATTGGCTCCAAGATGGAACGGGAACGGGAACTGGAACTGGGAAGGCGCCAACCTGTCTGATCAATACTGCTGCTCGTAGGAATAGTAGTAGTGGCAGTGGCGGTCGGTGGTGCAGCAGGAGCAAAGTAAAAAGGAAGCAAAGCAACAAATGGACACGCAGAAATGAAGAAATGAAGAGGGCAAGTTTGGGCCCTCAACTTGGGCCAACCGTCAAGGGTCCCCAACTTGAAGTCTCCAATAATTCCTCGCACTTGTGCTCGTACTGTGACTTCTTCAAGTCCAACAGAACGTGAAGAACTTGAAAGTCTCCATCCCCGTGCCGACATCGACAATGCTGAACCTTGCAACCTGCAGCCCGCTTCGACTTATTACGACTCACCAAGAATGCCTCCACATGCAGCCACCATCTCCATTTCGGAAACACTTTCACCCTCAAGTTTCAATGGGTTGGTGGCTCGCATGGATGGTGCGCGGCAAAGAGAGGCACGCAAGTTGGCCCGAGTTCTGATCTGGCCGTGGAGGAGCGGCTCCTGACTTACGAGTACAGTGACCTCCCTGGGAGTGAATCGCCGCGATGATTATTTGTTCGCTCGTGCTTGGTAGGTCAGTCTCGTGATCCGAATGGACAAGCTGAAGCCCGGGGCATAATTAGGTTCGCTCGACTGACCTCGCCCTTGGCGTGCCCGCTTTGAGCTCCACAAACCTCCGCCCGACGTTGATTCCGAGGAGGAAGGGAAAAAAAAAGGGAAGAGGAATAGGATAGCCCCGCCATTCTAGTCGACCGCCTGAACAGAAGCCCTTCTAATCAGGCGACTGATATGGCTGTGGAATGCCCTGTTGATGACGGCCATGCACACATGCCAGTAAGCAAAGCTGTTCGGTCTTCCCAAGCGACATTCAAGCGGCGAGCTGGCTACAACATGATCCAATTACACACTCACTAACAGGTATGTGCCCATGTACCGTGCCGTGCCATGATGGTATGACTGTCCGGATATGCAAGCACTTTAGCTTTGCTTGGGTTCTACAGGGGGCCGTGGCGGATGCTGCCTCCGGGCGCGTCGCCAGCTCGAATCCCGCCTTCGCCCCCTCAAGATCGCCGTCAGCAGAGACACGGCACGGTCTCGTGTCTGTGTTAGGACAGGTCTGGGTCTGGTCTGGACAGTGACCGGTTGGGCTGATAGCCGTACCAGAGCTTGACCACCTCGGAGCTCTTTGTCCCCATGATGGGTATTTCACGCCTCACGCCCATTACCTCCTCCCTGTTAAGCGTACAATCTCGATCATAAGCTCAAGGCTATGGGAATTTCATGCTGTTTGGGCCAGCGCGCCAA
This sequence comes from Waltergamsia citrina, assembly GCA_022814615.1. Lineage (NCBI taxonomy): Eukaryota > Fungi > Ascomycota > Sordariomycetes > Hypocreales > Bionectriaceae > Waltergamsia > Waltergamsia citrina. The sequence continues at coordinate 56,206 of JAKLNE010000049.1, read as the reverse complement.
AGTTAATCAGGCTGAGTTACGAGTATGATATGCGTTCGAGTACGGGTAATCCTAATTTTACCCGTCAAGTGCCTGCCTTACCGAGGTGGTCTATTGCCCTGCCGCCTCGTCTGCCCTAGGGACCCGTCATTCTGGCGGCATAGACAAGGGTCTAAAGTGTCGGAAGCCCCATGGACATTTGTTCCACAATGGCAGGGCGCCAGGAAAAATAAGAAAAGGAAGAAGGGGGGAAAATACAGAGCGAGACTACTATTATGCTCTATTCTTCCATTTACTGGTTTAACAGGTATCTGTAACCTCCAATTTTGAAGAGTCATGATCATAACTAATGCCACTAATACGTGAGTATTTTACTAGTCTCACCACGCGAACGAAGACTGGTGATCTCTGGCGGAGGCAAGCTCCCAGCCCGCACAGCATTGGATTGGGGGGTACATTTGCTGGCACACCCACACACAAGTAGTTGTACATGCAATCACGGTCCCTGATAGCTCTCCCAGCGTTGCATTCTTCTGTATTTGAGCAAAATGTATTCAGATGCTGACCAGCTTATAGGGCGCATATTGAAGAACACTACTCCTCTCGGTAATCTCTGATACAAACTACCTCGTCGTATTCACTGTTTACGGAAAAAGGAAAAGAAATCGACTCGTCCTCTGCAATTTGCCAATGTACTCGTATCTACTCCGTACGCAAGTTCAAATTCCCAAAAAAGGTAAGCATGGAATCTAGGTGGACCTCGCTGCAACAGGGACGACGAGGTAATATTCTCCAACTACCTTATGATTTAGTACATGTATTGGCGACTCGCCAGCGGGGAGCGCTGACGAGTCAGCTAGGTGTGCGCGCATGTGCTTGGTGTCGAGCATCAGCATGGCCCCAGTGTGGAGTCGTGGACCAACCAGCTAGTTAGGTTTATATTATCATGCTTCAGTGGCAGTACGAGTTGACTCTGGCGACAGATACACTTTCACTTTCAAGCCTTGCCTTGCCATGCGGTACCACCACCTTGCTTTGCTTTCTACAGATAGTTAGTGTCTGGTCTTGGAGGCTTTGCCAATCTCCAATCCCGAGAGCAGGGGGAGATCAAATGGAGGAGTTTCACCAAGCCGTGTCAGCTGGGAACAAGGGAGGGAGGTCGGCAGGCGAATAAGATTCAACGAGTGTGTTGCTAGGCATGTTTGGCGTTTGGAGGTGGTTGAAGCACCTGAACGCCCCAGGATCAAGCGCCACCGCCCTCACACCGGGATTCGATTCGTTGGGACAATACAGGAAGAATGGGCTCGCATCGGCCATGAGAGATTCAAGGTTCTGCAAGGCGACGCAAAGGTGCGCACAGTACCTGTACTCGTACCTTGACCAAGAAATATCCATCATCAATCGTGAAGAACCCGGAGGTTCCCTAGCCCCAAGGCGCCGAGATTCAACAAGATGCTGGTGCTGGCTGGGCCAGCAATACCAACCCGTAATTACGAGTACGAGGGCTCGTAGTCCAGACCCTGGCTCAGAATTCCCTGGCGATGGACGGAGGAGTACGAATACTCAAAACAATAAGGATGTGGTTTACGAATAGAGTGTGGGTGTGAAGGATGCTGGCTAGCAACGAGCATTGATTGTTACGAGCCTCATACAGGTAATGAAGGGGATGGTGCTTGGGGGCTTAGACACCTGGGCGACCTGATATCGTGCCCTTGGGGCTTGGTTGGCAATACTCGTAATAATAATAATAGCGCTGAGACTATCGGCCAAGACGACGACTCGGAGTACTCGTGCCTTACTGCCTCTTCTCGTACTTGTATTAGTTGGATTATTAGCGACGGCGTAATAAGGCAAATGACAGGGAACCTTGCCTCGCCTCCAGACGGGACATGCCCTGGGCTTTAAAGTATCATTACCTTCTTTAATACCACGCGCAGCATGCACTAGATGGGGCACATGGTTGACCAGGCGTCACTCCTACCTTACCTAGTACGAGAAGTACCTTAGCGGGCATCTCTCCCTCCAAAATTCGTCTCCCGCAGGACGGACTGGACAGGACCGGGGACCAGGTTCAGTGGCAGTGTGACCCAACTTGAATGGCTCAGCGGCCCAGCGACCCAAGCCCCAGTCGTCAGTCTCCAGGAGTGGGAGTGGGGTGTGTGAGTGCCCATGCCATGCCGTCGTGGTTGTATTAGCGAGGAGGAGGAGTACATACCTAATATCTTACGGTATCATATTATTAGAGGAGTTGGAAGAGGAGAAAAGAGACTCAGTCACCACTGCCTCCGAGGTCAGCGTTCCAAAAGCTCAGCCTGTGCTAACTAACTTGAAGGTACCTAGGCGGGGGCTACCTATGGTAACAATACCTAGAACTGCCTTAGGCTTGTCCGGGGGCCTGCCTAAAGCCTGCACGGAGGCAACGGAGGGGGGAGGGAGGGCCTGTACTTTGCCTGGTTTAGCAGCCGTAGCGCCTGCACGAAATGAAAGTCACCGCACCAATAGTGGGGCCGATGCCGCGCCTGAGTTGGTGGCTCCTCCACTAAGCACACCATCAAGGCGTCACTGAGAATTTCGCTAAAGTAGGTACTTGTACCGCTACGCACATCCACTACGAGCACCGCTACGGGCACCACCTACAGCGCTATGAGCAGCCACTAATTCCACTAAGGTACTTACAGTAGTACTACTAGGTAGGTAGATAACAATTGAAGGGCAGACTGTCTGGCAGTGGAGAATCACCACCGCCGGCCGGCGGCTCCCCTACACGCCCTCCGCCGCCCCAGATCATTACCTTACTACTACTAGGTACCTTAGCTCACTAGCAGTACTCGTAGTTAGTACGAGTAGACAGACCACCGTCACCACTAACTGCAAGGTCCATCCAATCCAGACTACGCCGGAACCACGACATGACATGGAACAGACTCACTCAGTCTATCCTTCTCCCTTCTCCTCGGCCTTGGCTTTTGCATTTTCCCTTCTTTCTTTCTCTCCATTTCCACTTCTTCTCCTCTTGATGCTTCTACTTCTATTTCCTACCCCAATTGATTAACTCGAACCCTCCGTGGAAGCCGAATCCAACCTGCGTCCTCTTACCTCCCGCTGCTCGGCAACACTCCCTCCTCCACGAGTACTAGAGCCCTACTCTTCCTTGCCTCATACAAGCGAGAAAAATTACGATTCGAACGAACAAACGACCGAACGACCGACCGATCAGTAGTTGCTGCCCACTTGGCTTTGCTTCTGCTTCCTTCGTCATGGATAGGGCTTGCTACTGAGTTGTTGAGTTGCTGTTGACCACCAGTCGTTTGCCATATTGTGGTGTGTGGTGAAGGAGAGCCAAGGTTTCTCAACTGCTTCTCACGGGGACCATTTCACGGCTTGATTTTGTTTCTGGATCTCCAAGAAGCACTGATTCCTCCTAATTCTTCGATCTGCTACGTCTCACCACTCGCTACCCTTACTATCCAGCGTGGCCTCCACGAACAACTCGGCTAGTACACAGGGAAACCTCAACATCTAGTCACAGTCACCGATCCGCCCCTCGAGTCTCGCTTACCGCAACGAGAAAACGAAAAACATTAGGCAAGCCTGTGATCACACCGTCTCGATCCATCTATCCGACGACCCCTCTTATATCTCCCATGTTTCCCGGCTCAGCACGAACGAGTGCTATCCTCCCACCATCTCCTCACTCTCGCCCTGGTGGTGGACTTAAGACCCTACATTCCTCCACCCTTCAGCTACCGAAGCTGCCCCAACTTGCTCAGGAAGCTACCCTTTGGTCGTCTGGGTTGAGGACACCTCCGGTCGAGGACATGAGTACAGCTTACCAGCCGCCGCTGGCTGCCTTGGAGAGCCATGCGATGCACGGGTATCCACACTCGCTCGCCCAGGTTGGACGAACGAAGATGGCGGTTACAGATCCAGCTACCGGCCAGATCTACCGTCCGTCAACACAGCAATTACATCCGTTACAGCACCCACAGCCTCAGCAGCAATACCACCACCACCAGCAGCAGCCACCGCAACACCAACATCAACAACAACACCAACAATTCCCGCCAAACTTGTCTCAGAGGGACCACTCTCTTCCTCATTCGCAGCCCGTGACGTCGAATCTACAACAAGCCAGCCGAGCACCAAGCCCTGCCCCTGATGCGAGCTTGTCTGTGCCTCAAAGTAGGATGACTTCCCGAAGGGAATCTGAGTCGCTTGTCTATCATAGCCTGGAGATTCCACGCCGTGTGAGTCCAACAGGAGGGAATCTGGCGGACTTTGCAGCCCAGGTAAGTTTTTGGAGCTTAATATTCATTGTCTGATTTGTTGCTGACATTACATGTGGCAGATGACATGTCTATTCTGGTTCGAATCAGCCGACGAGCTGAAACAGGCGGAAACAATTCGATCGAGGCCCAGCAACGCACCCGTTCATCGATTAGCTACGCTAGCCAAACCCCACGATCAGTTCCGGAAATGGGTGTTGAGTGTGCTCTCTACGACTCAGGTTACGCAAAATGTCATTTTGCTAGCATTGCTGTTCATCTATCGTCTCAAAATGTCCTCTCCCCAGGTCAAGGGTCGAGCGGGAAGCGAGTATCGTTTGCTCGTCGTGGCTTTAATGCTGGGCAACAAATGTGAGTATACGGCGGTAGAAGCAACTACTAATGACTCAGGCTAACTCTTGATACTAGTTTTGGACGATAATACATATACAAACAAGACCTGGGCCGAGGTGTCTTCCTTTGCTGTGAAAGAGATCCACGTTATGGAGGTTGAATTTCTCAGCAACATGCGGTATAATCTGCTGGCGTCTAAGCAGGAATGGGACGACTGGTTAGAGAAGCTGGGATGCTTTCACGAGTACTACGAACGAGCTCTGCGTCTTCCGGCTTCTCCTGTCCATATGTCATCGCCAGCAAACAATATGGTCAACTCGCCGTTGCCCTCGCCTACGCATACAGGGGCTCACATGATGCCTGACTTTGGTCCTACTACCCCATCCGTTACGAACAACTTCTCGCCATCGTCCGGACGTTCGCAGCACTGGCCTGGGTACCCTACGAACGCCGTATCGCCGCTGGCAGCTAAGCCGCAGAATTTGGCCCCGAGCCGCAAGCGAAGCTTTGAGGAGGATCAGTCCGAGCACCCAGCGAAGCGCCTTGTGCCCCCGTCCAGAGTGCAACAGCCGGTTCCTACTCCGGCGGCTTTACAGCAGCCCTCGGCACGTCTCCCGGCTCCTGGTTTAACTCTGCACACGACGAACCAGCCGCAAAATCTCCCGCTCCCTAGCTCGGCACCGACAACGGCCCCCTACTCACAAAACGCCTACATGCCACCCTCTGGTGCCGCACCACCTCAGAACAACGTTTCGCTGCCACCTCTGCAGCCGGGCATGAGAGCTATGTCTACGGTGTACCAGCAGCCTGGTCATGGCAATGTCGCTCAACCTCCATCTGGGCCAGTGTCGGCCACTCCGGCTATGCAGCAGCAGGGCAATATGGGTGTCTCAACGCTCCCAAGCCATGCGCCCATGAACTTTGGACCGCAGGTCAAGAACCACAGCCCAGGGAGCCTGGCACCATTCACTTCATCCCCCATGCCCGACCACTTCAACGGTGGCTCGGCTATGCATACTCCTATTGCCCAGACGCCCATCTCGAACTCGCCGAGCTTCTACCTGCAGCAGCGTAACAGCCCCTACAAGCCGATCCGCCACGTCAACACTCTTCTCTACCCACCGCCGTCGGCGTCCTTGGACCAGTATCACATGTCGGTTCCTCTGCAACCAACACAGATGCACTACCAGCCTCTGGGAAGGAGGAATGATGTGCGGACAGGTGTTGTGCCTGAGTTTGTCATGTATAACCGGACTCAGCACCCTCATATGGCCCACCAAGCGCCGCCGCCGCCACATGGACACTATGCCGGTTAGGAATGGAGGTTTCCGACAGGCGCGGGCGCAGGTACAGGTTCAGGCTCAGGCTCAGGAACAGGCGTGTGGCATCGGGTGAATGCGGCCTAGGAAGCTCCCTTGGGGTGTCTTACCTTATCCCAGCTGGAAGATGCTGGTTTCTCGCTTTATCACTGAAATTGTTTGCGCTTAAGATTTGTTTTAGTTGGTATTACTGTGCATTGCATCGCATCGCATCGCATCGCATCGCATGGGTCATTTACATAACGGAATCGCATGGCAAGGGGCGTTGGTACAAAAGAACATGTGCTGGTTTTTGCTTTCCAAGTTTTCGATTTTATTTTCTTTTCCACGTTTTTCTTCCCTGTCCCATTTGCTGGGTTACAGCCTTGCAGCGATGGAGCTTGCGTGAGCATTCGCATGGAGTTTCTTTTTCTTTTTCTTTTCTTCTTTTTCCTCATCTCAGATAAGTCATTGGCCATGGCGGTCATGAAGACAGGATGATCGTACAACTTGGGGCATTAGACGAAGCCAGGGGGCTCGCTCGCCCTAGCACATTAGGTACTTACTTAGATAGATGCGCATGTCAGTCATGACGACTCGAGGAATGAAATGCAGAGAGCGCCAGAAAGAATCACAAAAAAACAATTCATCCTACATATTTGTGTCTCATCTTAGGGTCCTTGGTGAAGATTTGCTACGCTCTGCCCTTTTCTGGGCTGTGGAGGGAAGTGAAGTTGTCTGTCGTTGTTGGGTGGAGTACTAGCTTGTCTAGGTGGTGACCCTGGTCATTGGTACTACGACTAGTAGTAGTAGCACGACGAGAATTCGCTTCTATGGGACCTCGTATTCCATGGTAACATCCAAATGGTTTGGTGGGATAACACGAATATCAGCGGTAAGCTGATGGCTGGGCACATGAGCCACAGTAAAGGTCAGGCAGGACTCGAGGTGTTTGTTGCAGACAACGCTGTTAAGTGGATATCCTACGGAGTAGTACAAGTAGCATATTAATATTAGTGAATCCAAGGGGAGAAACATGGTGTTGATTGATGTAATTATTCCCCCTTGAAAGAAGGGCAAACACATCAGAAGCAAAGTTGAGTGTGGTGGTGTTGTACTTTTTTTGTCAACCCGGAAAGAAATAAAAGAAGCACGGGAAAACACGATCGGCAAGGCCCCATTATTACTACGTAGGTACTAGCGCCAATGGTTGCCCCGTGGCAGAGAGAAAATGTGGGCTTCGCTTGGGTTGGCTGGACCGGGATGGATTTTCAATTCCGCCCTTTTGGCCTGATTCGGTTTGGACTGGGAGACCCCCATCTCCACTTTCTCACTCTCTTTCACTCTCTCCTCTCTCTCTATCTCTCGTGTTTCTCCCTTTTACCACGGCAACGAGGTCGAGTCGAAACGCTTTTGCTACCACACGCACACCCTCCTCAACTCACACTCGCTTCCCGCCCCGACCCAGCGACAGAGACTCCAGCCTGCCTGCCTGCCTTGTTTGCTTTTGCGGGGGCGCCAGCAGTTACGGCTTTGGATTCTTCTTTTGTCCTGCTTTCACATTCGCTTGTCTCTTGAACAACCCATTTTCTCTCTACGTATTCTCCATCTACACACGCTGTAACGACTTTCCGATATAACCTTCTCTTCTGGGCTATACGAAAAATAATCCTCGACTTCTCTCTCCTCGACTGTTCGTTTTCGCCCGTCCTCCCTTTCGCTCTCCACCTTTTTCCGACAAAAGGGTTTGCAGGTCGTCGCTGTCTGCCCTTAAACCTTACGAGACATAATTTGCTGGGGAACGGGTCTGTTTGAGTGGTAGCATTAGCGGTTGAGCGCCTGCATTCAACGTTTTTATTCCTGCAGTACCTTGTGGTTGGCAAGCCTCTCGACTTTCGCTTGGGGATCAGCAACGCGTTGGGGATTACGAGATACGATCGTATCAGGCGAACGGTGGTTTCTATCGCGCGTTGCGAGAAACGCGTTGAAAGTCCACCGCGGCGGGATCCTCTATCCTGAGAACAACCGACATACGAGAAATACCCCCGTCCATCGCGAACGAAAACCGCCATCATGTCGGGTTTCGGAGACTTCACCTCGATATGCGAGAATGCGCCACTCCCCATGTGCGCCTCGCTCGGCCCCGTCCTGGAGTCTACCAACCGCGTAGGAATCGAACCCGACTGCTACTCCCGCAACATCGAGCTCGCCAACACCATCATCTTTGAAGGTGCCACCTCCGTTCTGCACATCCTAGCCCTCATCATGACCATCATCATGGTCTTGCACGTCCGCTCCAAATTTACGGCTGTTGGACGGAAAGAGATTTTATCCTTTTTCTACTTGTATATGCTTCTGACGTGCATCTCGCTTATTGTCGATGCTGGTGTCGTGCCGCCGGGGAGTCCGCCGTATCCGTACTTTGCGGCTATTCAGAACGGGTTGAGTAGTGCGGTTGTTACGGCATTGTTGATTAATGGCTTTGTTGGCTTCCAGCTGTACGAGGATGGCACGCCTCTGTCAGTGTGGATGCTTCGAATCACCTCGCTCGTCGCCTTTGCTATTACCTTCCTCGTCTCTCTAGCTACCTTCAAGTCTGTGGCTGGCTTGAGTCCCACGAGCACCATCGGTCTCTTTGTTGTGCTGTACCTGCTCAACGCCATTCAGCTGTTTGTCTACGTGGGCATGCAGATTGTGCTGGTGACGAGGACGCTGCAGGACCGCTGGCCGCTTGGTGATATTGCTTTCGGTATCTTCTTTTTCATCGTTGGACAGGTCGTTCTCTACGCTTTCAGCGCCAAGATCTGCACCGCTGTGTCTCATTACTTTGATGGACTGTTGGTTGCTACTGTGTGCAACCTTCTCGCTGTCATGATGGTCTACAAGGTACGTTTCCCCTTCCTCATTACTCACCAATTCATTAGCATCACAGAAACTAACATGTGTCTAGTTCTGGGACTCTATCACCAAGGAAGATCTCGAATTCTCCGTCGGCACAAGGATGAACAACTGGGAAGTCAAGGAGCTCCTCCCCGAGGAAGAGCGCCGCGCCACCGTCTACATGGACGATCCTTACGGCCAGACCAGCGCCTACGACATGCCCTATTCGCCATCAACACAACGCTTCTCGACAAAGTACTAAGTTTTCTGCGAGAGATTTTTTTAGAACTGAGTACGGTTTATCGGGCACGAATATCAAGATCAATCATGGCGTAACAAGGGTCTGTCTTTCACTTTTCTGGGGTGGGTAGGCGAGGTTAGGATAACCCCCGCTTGGTTTGGTGGACGGGATATAATCCTCATACATAATTTGCGGCTGCAAAGGGGTCGGACTGCCGGCTTGGCTTGGGGGAAAGGGAGGCGGATTGGATTTGTTTGGCACTTGGGCTGAATAACATATGGCATGGCGTTTTCTTTTTTTTATTTCTTACTCTGGCCTTTGTTTCTTCTTGATCGGCAAGGTGGTCGGTTTGCGAGGCCAGCTATGGGGGGTTTGAATGGCAAGGGAAGTGGGCTCTTTGCCTATTTCCTGTGTCCCTTGTTTCCTCTCCCTTCCAGCTGGCCTCGCGTTAATAATTTTAGTTTTTCCTATTTCAAGCTCCTAGCGACTTAACATAGATATTATCCATAGTATGTATATAAAACATTAACTACTACTACTGTCATTCAGGCTCAGACTCGTGATTCCTTCCAGGTGGTTTCTATCTTTCCTTTGTGAATCCCACTGCTCGCTCCCCTTTCAATTTTCTGGCGAGCAAACTCGGGTCTTTGAAGTTGGGTATGAACGTCATTGATATTAGCTCCCTTGGTCGCCGGGTACTAGCATGGTGGTGGTGTGATGCAGATATTGAATCTCGCTGATCATCGGCAACGTACAGGACGGCTCGGCAGAGTGCAGGTTTTGTCTGTTTAACTAATAGAATGCAATGGTGGCTACGAGTATGGAAGAAATCGTTGCCGTCTACTACTGCTCGTACCCGCTATCACTTTTTGATTCCATCCGTCTTCCCCTTTATCTCCTTTTATCCCCTTTTACCTACCCTGTTCTATCTGGAAGCGAAGACCGCAGCTCGTTTTCTTCCAAAATTTCTAGTGATTAAGTGTGGATGTAACATCCGTTTTCTTTTTTTTTTTCTTTTTTTTTTTTTTTTCCCTTTTGGGAGGCCGTTGAGTTCTGTTACGAGCGCATTGAAAGGTAGTTGGTTTACTTTGCTGGTTGATCGCGAGTGGTGGTTCGTGTTGACAATGTGACAATTGTCCCAACCTGATGTAACGAATGGAACACAGCGCACCCTTTTTCAAACACGATGTCACTTTTGACATCTTTCTTTCTACTCTCTCTTATCTACCAATATGTACTGTCCTTCTCGGAGCTGTTTAAGGGTACATTCTCTACGCTTAAATTGCTAGTATTTGAAGATAAACAAGGCTAAGAACCACAACCACGGGTATGAAGGACTAGTATCTATTCCCTTGGAAGGAATAGTATATTTACGGTGATTCTATAAGCCGTCGAAGTTCTCACCTGGTGATTCAGAAGACGCGAATGAACAAGGCCACAGCCAGGATCTGTGTTCTTCACAGTGCCTAGGTCAGGCTTCCAGCCGAGATCAGAATTACTCAGAAGATCTGTTCTACTAATAGACTGTGAGAAACAGCTAGCTTTGAACCGATTACCCGTGTGAAAAATGGTTTCACCCAGCTACTGCAGCAGGTGCCTTCCAGCACTCGCCTCCTGAGTACAGACAGACCTACGATAGAAGATAGTTGGCCACAAAGAGGGACAACAACGACAGGACAACAGTAGAGTAGTCCGTTTTGATAAAGACCAATGGAGTACGCATTAACCTTCTTCCTTGATTCACGATATCGCTGCCGCCGGGACGCTACAGCTACTAAAGATTGCAGATCATCGCGAACAGAAATATCAGAAGTGGCAGGCTGCTGATATGGTTAGCACAACTGTATGCTATTTCTGCTACTAAAACATCGTCAATGTCGCCTTCTAATGTTTTTCAAGGTCTACTACTCCTCTTTGAATGTCTACTGTGTAAGGGGTTTGCTTGGCATCTCTTTCTCTCCCACTTTGCGGATATCATGTCTTTGAAAGGAAATTTTGTGTTTAAGGCGATGGTATTCTATGCAAGAACTGTAACTCAATCACAAAAAAGAAATTGAAGTTACTCTGCGATACGATCTGAACATTCAACTCGAGATTTTAGCGAGAAATACAACCCCTCAGAGAAGCATCATGATCCACCCAAGACATAGAAGCTCGCTGGCTACTGAAAGCATACATACCAGGTTTAGCATCTTACAGGTCCAGTCCATTTGACTTATTCGACCGTTGCATTCTATGTAGATAGGAATATCTCCGCTTACTACTTCATGATGTCTTCCGTTCCTCGCCGGATGTTACGATAAAGGAGGGTGATTGTTTGCCCCCTTATCACGTAAATTTCAAACATCATAATCAAACATGAGGATGTGGAATTGCAGGTGATTCTATTTTGAATCGAATTTTGCCACGATTACTGTGAAAAGTAATCAATTAGGCTGTGCTTATACTCGCTCCCTATTGATCGTCAGGTGAGTATCTGATCATGTACCCTGGTAGACCCTGAAGCTTGGCGGTCATCAAGAACAAACGATACCATGCCCAGCAGATTGCAGGCACGGTACTTCTAGATTGCTGACGTTGTAAACCTCGATACATCTGTATACACCGATACCTACTGCTATTCAAGTCTTGTTGTCGCTCTTCAGATCTGACGCGGGAAAGATGTCGGCCGCGTCCGGTCTTATACATGCTGCATTTACATGTCCCTGCGAAAAGACAAGGTATTCGTATCAACTCTTCTAAATGTTCAACATCTTGGCAAATTAAAAGTCACATTTATTGAATTATCTCGTTTTGATATCTTACAGTTGCCAACTCTGGATTGCAACCCGAGAGCAGAATCACCTGTGATACCGCTTTCCCCCTACCTATGTAATATATCCACTTCCAACCAACATGGGTTATTACTAAAGAGCAGAGTAAGATCTACCTTCTTCCCTACATAGGGCTTACTCTCCTAGGTCCTTGGATCGCCACGGAGACTTTATTCGAATCAGGATATATATTGCAGTATGCTTACTCTTCAAGGATATATCTCAGGGGCAAGCTGCATCAAATCGACCTACCCTATGTATTGCGCTGAGGATAACCGTGCATATGTCAAACTGCCCGCTCGGTAGATACGCGTAGGTGCGCATGGCATAGACCGGGGTTATTTTACTCCTTTTTGATGACAAAGTTGGGTGCTAATTTTAAACACATTACATAGGAATAGGGAATGGCTGTCTCTACCTGATTAGTATTAACGTTCTTACAGCCTTATGTACAGTCGGGCCCGACCCTAGAGACAACATAACCGATAATCACCGATTTACTACTCTGTCTTGCGTGTCGTGTGTCCACATCCCACTTTCATGCCCGGTCACTAAAGCCTGCCTGTTCCGTGGTTGGTGCTTACTCGACTCCCCCCCGATTGCGATTGCACTTCCTGTTACGGAGCCTATGTATATAATACGAATCTTTTCGAGGACGTGGCCCTACCACGGGGGATCTGCAAAGAAAGTGAACCCACTGTCGGGACTAAGTGGGCGCCATGATGAGCGCTGGACATCGGGATATCGGGCTGTCAGAACGCTAGGTAGGAACTAGATTACTCAAGACTGGGATTTAATTCCGACGGCCACAGAGGGGGGCTGATCTTTAATTGTTCCCTGGTAAATTTTCTGGAACTTGTCAGACGGAACAAGCGAGTCCGGGGTAAGCGAGAGGGTACTCTTTTCTGTATTTTTTTGCCTTTTATGTATATTTCGCATCGAGGTGATAGTACAGTTGATATTAGGTGGAGATTTCCATGTATACAACGTCAGGATTCATGCTTCATGGGGAATGCGTGATTGGGTATGTCGGCTGTTTTAGGTTGAGTACTTAGTTCGCTCGCACTGGCTGATAGTCCGATACAAGGGTAATAGTTGCTCGGGCATTAATGTTTCAGCTGAACGAGTAGCCATTCGTATGTAATTATGTGTCATCAATCAATCAATGTATTGGCACACTTGATATTACCGGTAACACCTCTTTTATTTTTTTATTTTTTTTTCCTTTTCCTCTGGGAGCGGATGTGTGTCAACTACAGTTCGAAAGTTGGACGGGGTTGTCATAAATCCTTGCTCGGGGGGCCGATCTCACATCATGTTGTGATCTGATGTGCCACGCTCCGTTGAGACCAGGGGGTACATGGGCAATATGAGATGTGTAACCATGGCGTCTTTGGCCAGATTAGGTGTCTTTTGGCGGCCATGCTTATGGATGGCCTATCTACGTCGTTTTTCTGTACGAGTACGGTTTCTGCGACGGCGTGACTTGCCTGATTGGTGCGCTGGTGTCGTTGGGCTCACGTATGTCTCGTATAGCTTTCCTGATGCTTGGACCTGTTCGTATTTGACTGGCTGGGAGGTATTGCATATAAAACACATAGTCTTCCAAGGAGAAACCTAGTTGATGTAGCACAAACACAGTGCTAACTAGTCCCGAATGTTAGAAAAAAGACGCTACAGCGGTGTTAGAGTATGTAATTGAGCTGCGTGGCATCCCTGTCCACCAACAGCCCTCGCGGAGTTGCGGTTGAATATTTGCAGTGAGCGCGGCGAATTCCGTCGTCTTATTGGCTTGCACGGGTCCTTGTAAGGCGAGTGTTGGTAAGAAAATAATGCTAGAAGCGGGTTTTGGCTGTCAAATATTACTTTAACCCTTGTCTCCCGGAATGCCCACTTCCTACCAACTCGGTTACCTATTTCAAGGGATTGCTGCCGGGGGGGAGGCATCAAGGGTCGGGGAGCGGGTACAGGTATCGGAGTTTATTTTTATGAGCACGGGTGTGATAGTGTCAACGCATAATATTCGTGCCGTAAGCTTTGATGGATGGCCTTTTAAAGAGGAAACCGAGGCTTAGACATGTTCTGGTTAGGTCAAGGATGAGGCGGCTTTCTAGATTATATCGTTGAGCCGCTGGCGTGGCGCTCTTGGCTGATGACCGCTAGCGAAAATATTACGTGCTAACGGACTGAAAGATACTTATTACCGAAAAGTAGTAGTACCAAGAAAAAAGAAAGATCAGATCAGCCCCCGACCACTGTGGTATGCTTCATGCCCAGTGTGGGCTGTCAGCTGCGCATCATTTTTTTTTTTCTTTCTTACAGCCTTGGAAAAGTCCGAGGCATTGCGAGATGCTCATGTTTGAGATAGTCGTCGCCTAGAAATCCCAGGACGGCTTATTCCGCCTTCTCTGGCACTTTGCCGAGGTTTTGGTCGTACCGACGGATTGGGCCCTTCCCACGAATCCAGGGATGGTCCTTGTAGTACGAGACGATTGGCATGAGAGAAATCTGAATAAGGCAATACGAGTATTTTCTTCTTAATTTACCCTAAAGGAAACACCTGGGTATTGCCGATACAGGCGGCAAGCGCCGTAGTTTCATCCAACGCGACAGTCGCATATATATTCGCATGTCGCAGGAATATAGAAAGTATTTTTTTTTTTTGTGACGTATCGGGGAGTTGTTGACAGCAATGCTACATGCCGCCCTCCTGTAATCAACCAGTGACAAACAACTTGGCGATCAAACCCGGAGGGAAGTCTAGACGGAATTACACGGTTTTACTCTTACGGAGTAAGATTGAAAGAAGGGCGACGGTATGTAGATTGGAGCTAGAGTAATTATATGGTCCTTGGCGCGCACTACCAGGGCACTAGCAGCAATCATTTTCTGTCACCCTCGTCATTCTCCGACCGTCGGGGAGTCTCGCGCCCCTAGGCTTAGGGATACTAATTAGTAGTCTATTCATATTTCGTAATATGAGGTAAACCGTCCGTTCCACACCGTAATCACGGATGTGAATCAAAATTGATGAATCACGGTCGTGCACACCAAGGCGTCAGATGCATGGGTCGCTATCTGGGACTCGGCCGAAACAGAGGGCTGAGACTGGCTGGCTCGACTAATACCTTGTGCTTACTTAGAGTAACGCCGCAAAGATGTGCACCAGATGGGTACATGTTACGGTAGTAATCGTTTAACCCGCAAAGTGGAAAGACTCGCCAGGGGTACTCGGCCGCCGGAAGTATGACCGAAATCACTACTACGACGACATTGACAGTATGATCATGAAATTGCTTTCCTGAATACCGCATGGCTACTACGAGGGGTAGGCCTGTAAGCAAAATGCACCTTTGTTACCGGAGTGTCTGACCGCGCGGTTGTTTGGGGGGGAGTTTGTACCAGTTGGTTTTTGAGTGCGAGTAAACCAACCAACTTGGGCAAAAATTTAGCACGAATAGTTCGCGCTGTTAGGGGACGGACTAGGTGCAAGCAGTGACCTACTCCTTTGGGATGTGCCTTGGAGTATCATGATGACATTCCGGCGGCACGTTGGCAAGGGTAGTCCTGGTTTATGTACGTCCTTGGCACAGGGTTTTCCGCTCGTGCGGCGAACAAGCATGTTCATATCATTGTATCCTTCTCAAGCGCAAGTTACATGTGTTGTATCATTGAGAATAAGCTAAGGTGTAACAGCATGCAGGTATTATCTGTACTATTAATTATGAGCAGTATAAATCAATGCGGACCGGATGACAAAGCGCGTGTTGCTTATGCCACTCAGCTAGCCCACTCAATAGAGGAGAGAGAGCCGAGACGAGACCGGACCAGACCCTGACCCCCAAGGGTGGTGGTGGTGTGTTGCTGATAATTGAGCCCTATTGAGCTCAAGTCTTGGTCTTGTATTTATTGCTTGCGGTCGCAAGGGAGGTTAGTTGGTATTGTCTGTGCTGGTGAATCACAGCTAAGCTAAGCGCCACTGGCGGTCAGTAAATGCGAGTAGTCCGTAACTTAATCCTAGGTAAGGTAAGTTGAGGCAAAGCAAATGCCTAATGGTCAATGGATTCACAAGCAAGCATCCCCCGGTATAATGCATTGACCTCTTACAGACTTACAAGTACAGAGTGCCGAGCTTGCCCGACAATCTTGCCAAAAATTAATACGAAAGTCAAGGGCCCCCTCAATATGGAAGAAATATAGAGAACCAATTAATTATTAATTACCTACGTACATTGAAGTAGAGGAACTGGACCGTAACGCATACCTGAATGGCCCGTGAGTGCGGCACTATACTCGTACTAGTAAACTGCACTACGACGAGTATAGGCAATATGTTAAGTCTCCTGATCCGCAGCTAGTGGAGCCGTGCGTCGCACTTCTTGAGCTAAAAAGCTCTTGCTCGGACCTGAGCTGAGGTACGTGTACTCGTACTTGTACCCATTGCGCCGCGGTAGGAAATTTAGGCAGTACGGGGTCAAAGTTCTACCTGTCATCTGGCAGGGACTCGCATTTTTTGGCGCTTGTGTTACCATGGTCGCATGGCTTTCGCTTGCTTCACGTACATAGGTACTTGTTTGAGCGAATGCGAGCCAAGAAAGCATGACACCAACTCACTCACTCGGCCTCGCTCACTTATTATTCCCTTCTAGTATTGCTATAATACCGAGTATCACACTATATGTCCCAAGTCGAAGCGTACTGCTGGATCAGTTCAGTCGGTGTATGTAGTATTCGCTGACATGTTGTCAGGAATGGCCATGCCTACTACTTACTTTACTACTGACGATCGGATCGCCCTGTATGAGCCTTAGCTGGGGAGCCTTTGCAACAAAGCCAGCTGGGATGGATATTATGCTCCTTCCATACTGCATATTGCCGACAGCATTTGACAGCATCACACAATATGTGGGATGGCACTTTAATGTCCTGTGCTTTCGGTTCCCCGTATCGTGCTTACGATGTGCACGACTCGTACCTGCGGGCCTGGCTCAACCGGGGCGGACCTCTGCCTGACTCAGGTAAAGTGTCATTACACCCATAGTAAGCTACATAAAGTACATACGTATATGAATTTTTGTTGCCCACTTTACCGAAGACTATCGGATGGTACCGTGGTGCCCTGGCTCGCCGGGGAAAAAGAAAAGCGACAAAGTGACAAGGGCCCCCAACAGAGCTCTCGTACGAGAGCCTATTCCGCGCATGTAATATTACTAGAGTACTTCCGGACGAGAAGAATTTCACAATTTCGCACGACGAATCATTGACCGACGAATGCGAACAGCACCCCCTATGGTAGGTACCGGCGCATCTCTACTAGTCTAGTACCAGCCAGTGCTAGCTAGCACGAGTGTGCCACTGCGCCAACAACACACTTTCCCTCGGAAAACGCATTAGGCTCGACTAGTCGCGGTGATAGTGGCAGTAGTGGTCGTAGTTTCATCGTACCGTCTCGAAAACCCAGATACCTTAGCTACATCGGATACCCTTGGCCTGGATGTGAGAAGACAGAGCCTTACTAAACTAGGCGATTCTTACTACTATAGTTGTACTAGCACTGCCTATACCTATACTCGTAGTACCAAGTATTACCTGCTGAATGTATATACACACTCTGGTTATCACCGTGGGTCGTGTCATGGTCTTTTCGCCCTGCCCTACCTACCTTTACCTTAATTATTACTACTACCAGTAATACCTGTTCCTTACTTTTAGGTACTTCACCGTATACCTACTAAGGTAACCTTGCTTTGCCTTGGCTATCCTGTCTTCTCCTACTACTACCACTACTACTAAGTACTACTATTATCTATCGCGTCGCCCATTTCCGACGCTTGCCCTCTTTTCTTGCACTTACTCGTTCTCTCTTTCCCAAACCCATACCCGTTCCTGCCTTTTTACCTCTTTCACCTTACCCATCCCGCCTCTTGCCTACTTTTTGTGTGCAAGTAGTACCTTATTTCGGTGGTTCTTTCCCCGTTTGCACGCGATTACCGCTCTCGGCATTCGCTGATCCTAGCCACCACTACACTACTACTACTACGAGTACTACTAGTAAGGTATTATTATTACCTCGCTCCGGCTCGCTCTTTCTCTCTCGCATTTGCGCTTGCCCTGCTGCACCCGCACCTGCACCTGCACCTGCCCGGCCCTGCACTTTTGACACCTGTGCTCCTTCCCTGTGTGTCTTTGTCTTTTTACACCTAGAATCAACGTCAGTTGGCTCTGACCGTGACTTTTTACTTTTCTCCGCCACAAAGTCTTTAGAAAAAGGAATTTTCTATTTTTGACACGCCCGTCTTCCTACCGCGCCTCACTCTCGTCAATCTCCTCTTTTGATTCCTTCGCTTCTTCATCTGCCGTCTGTCTGTCGGAGTGTCGCTACATTCCCCGATCTCTCAATCTACCACCCTGGCTCTGCGTGGAGTATTCGCGCGGCACAGTGCAGCGCCTTCAGTGCGAAAGGCTTCCTCGGTCAACGCCTATTGCCATCATTCCGACTGCGTTTGCATGGACATGGCTTTGGCGCCGCCCTTGCAATAGAAGATTGGCGCACCTGATTATTACTATCTGCTCGGACTAGTTTGATCGTTTCCGAACAAGGCGCCACTTTCTGGCTTTGGAATCCCAAAATTGGTCCTAGGCATTTTTGGCCCTGGCCTGGCGTGCTAGTCGACGCCGCTCCAACTTCACCTTGTGATACCCGAACATTTACATCATCCGCCATAGAGCGAGGCTATACGATCTGACGCAAAGTGAATAGCTGACGTTGGCGGCCATCCAAAAAGATAAAAAAAGACCCCAATTATTCAGATCTCCTCATATGAATCAGCAAAGATAAGGCTTGCTTGATCCGACTTTACAAGGTAATTACCCTCCCGCTACATTGCTCACCTTCTCTTCACCTTCCTCGCGGCCACAATTTCGCTCCTATACTCACGCAGACCAAAGCATTGAAAGAGACGACACAATTCAGTCACCGCTGCAATGATGGAGGAGGAGGGCTTATGGGATTCGCTCCCGCCCGAGGAACATCAAGCCGTTTGGACAGAGACCGAGCAGAAATTCTGGAGTCAATTCGTGCAAGACCAGCGATCATGGCGCGCAGCTCACGAGCAAAAGTTTCGCGCCTCTGGTACTGACTTGCGCGTGCAACTAAGTAATCTTACCGGTCAGCGGAATGCCTTGAGTGATACCCAGGCGAGGCTGGCCAGAGAGCTGGCCAAAGTGGAAGATGAGCTGAGACTCGTGGGCGCACGATACGAGGCCAAGTCAACAGAGCTAACCGCCCTGGATGAGGAGTACCGCGCTCAGCTTGGCGCGCAGATGGACAACTGGGAGCACCAATCCAACGTCATGACCAACTTTTTCCGAAAGAAAAGAGGGGAGCCTCCTTTACCTGAGTCGGAGCTTGCCGTGAATGGTCATGGCCCGGCTAGATTACCAGCGGCAAACGGAACCCCGGCACAGACAGCGACACCCGCCCAGAGCCCAGGAAGAGACAACGAAAAGCTGGTGGACGTCGTCGATGCGGATGGCAACGTCATTGGACCTTTGCAACGTATCGAGCCGTGGAACCAGTGGGTGGAGGCCATCCTGAAGTTGCCTATCCAGCGGCCCGTTAAGATCCGTCGCGGCCGTCGCTTCAACGAGGAGCATCTTGCAACTATTTACGATCGTTCCGAAGCAAAGGGCGTCAAGTGGCTGTCTTGCATGATCCAAGCTATTGGTGAGGTACAGTCCAAGCGTTGCCATTCCTGTGACAAGAACCAAGGCGCCTTTGAGAAATGCATCATCGTTGGAGGCGATCTCCTTCAAAAGTGCGGCAACTGTGAATGGAACAGGCAAGGCTGCCACGGCGCTTCTGGTGAAACCATCAATATCGAGGCCGCTGAAAGATCGGCTCGGCAACATCAAGAGGAGGCGCGTCGGGTAAAGGAGAGGGAAGAAAGGGGTCGTCAGGAGAGAGAGCGTCGCGACAGGGATATTTGGGGCAGAGAGGCAAATGACAGGCAGAGGGACCTTGACTACCAGCGGCAAGAGGGGGAGCGTCGGGAGAGGGAACGTCGGGAAAGAGAGGCTTTGGCAAGGAACGCCGTGGCAGCAGAGCAAGCCGCGCAGGCTGCCCAGGCGGCACATGCTGCCCAAGTATCGCACGTCCCTCACCATACCCAGTCGACCCCATGGAGACCTAGCCATCACGAGCCTACCCGTGTCAATGAACACGCCATCGACCACTCGCGAAGACATCCCTTGCCATCCGACAGAAGCATCCTTAACAGCAGCAGCGGCTCGCCTAACCGCCCTACTCTATTCGCATATCGCCCACGAGACCATCCTGGACCTCTTCTGCCGCCACCGGTAGGCATGCTACGAGAGCAGTCGCGAGAACAATCTGCTCCTGCTGCTGGCTTCACTCCTGCTAATCAACGAGGATTTACACCTGCCAACAATCAGCGAGACAGCCCCCCTATGCGTGAAGTTTACACCCCGACTGTTCGATCGGCCGAGCATTCACCACAACCTATGGAACTCAAGTCCGAAGCTCCTCTGACTGAAATCACCAGGGACAATCTCATTCTGCGACATGACGGGGATGTTTACACTTACCCGCAGTGCATGGTGGGCGTACCGGTGGCCAAAATCCACCCAGGCCACCCGTACTGGGAGCCAGACTGGAAGGATGTACGGGCTGAAATTATGGATGCGCGCGAGAAGTGGCAACAGAAACACACTGCCGCCATTGAGGCTGAGGCTCGGAATGAGAAGACGGGTTCCTCCAAGTATCAGATTGGTAGGCAGGTAAATCGTGGCAGCAAGATTCTCGAATTTCTCGACGACGAAAACTCGATCAGCCCTTACCAGTTGCTCGGCAAGCGGTTCATGCACTCTTCCAAAGGCGGCATCACATCATACGACACGCTATTCCGACTGTGCGAGACGCTCTCTGAGCTTAGCAAATTCCATCTCGACGTTACCCCTGTCGACTGGCTGCGACAGCGTCTCCACGAGATTATGGTCGAAAAAGATTCCGGAGGCGAGAGAAACTTCAACCTGCCGAAGACGGTGCATGATTTTTACCACG
Organism: Waltergamsia citrina; assembly: GCA_022814615.1. Lineage (NCBI taxonomy): Eukaryota > Fungi > Ascomycota > Sordariomycetes > Hypocreales > Bionectriaceae > Waltergamsia > Waltergamsia citrina. The sequence goes on along the minus strand of JAKLNE010000049.1, from coordinate 35,294 downwards.
ATCCGAAACTGACCGCCCTCCGACATAAGCACGGTTTCAAAAACATTGGGCGCCCATCTGGTCAGACCAAGCAACCTGGCGGCAGGCAGAGTCTTGGCAACACAAATGGAACGCCCAAGGCCACCAAGAAGCGCAAGAGCGAGGCTTCGTATATCGGTTCATCGCGGGAGAACTCATTCGTGGAGTCACCCTTGGCGAACCAGATGATTATTCATGATGAGGGCCCCTTTTTGGCGGCAAGATCTCAACTGGCCAAGCGGGCCAAGAGCTCGAATGCTGTTGATGATGGATTTTCCGATAAAGATTCTCTGCTCGGCGAGCCGCTCGGCAAGGAGGACTTTCGTCTGCAGCAGGTCCAGTCTCGGCTTCACGCCAGCCCGTCCAAGGAGATTCAGGTTTGGAGCTGGGTGGCCTCGTCGCGAACATTGGAGCACCGAGTTCTGAACCACATCCACCCGAGTAAATGGGGACCACTCAAGAATCCCTTCGACTTTGATGTACGTCTCGACGAGGTTGCGGAAATTCAGTTTGATACATCTACCAGGCGCGCATATGTCCGTGTGCCGCCCGAGAAGGATACGGCTACTCCAGTTGTGTCTTGGCGCCGTCGCGGTGACCTGATGGTTGAGTTTAAGCGCGCCAGGACATTGAAGCGGTTCGTGAGCTTTTGTGAGTCCATGAAGGTGCCGCTGGAGGAATTGTCAGCGGGAGCTTTGAGCCGCTGGGACGAGTTCCAGACAGAGAATTCACCACGACCAGAACACCCAGCGCAAGAGCGAGGCGGGCTTAGGGCGCCGGCCGCGATCCACGCTTAGACATCACACGGAGGAATAAGTGGTCACATCAATGGTCACAAAATATCCTCTCGGATCTAAACCAAGCCACTTTGGAAGAGCAACAAGTTCCTTCTACTTTCTTACCCCAACAATTTCGGGGATATGAACTGCACATACTATTTGACGTTCCTTTTTAACAGGGTCGATTTCAACATACAAGACATTTTCATTTACTATCTCGATACCCAAGGCAGGAAAAGGGACTGGCAGATGGGACCAGGACGGAGCAACAAGGCGTTTGTATTTCACTGTATTGGGCTTAGCCAACTTTTTCCGTCAATTTCTTTCTTTCTTTTTTTTTTCTTTCTTCTTTATCTTAACTAGAGAGGCGCGATTAGCACGGGATGACCTTCGCAGGTAACGGCGAGACAAGGGTCTGGGAGGAATTTAAATAAATTGTTCAAAAAGATGTTTGTACAAATGGTTTATTGATCTGGGGCCATTTCGGTTTGCCTCAAGATAGTCAATCTAGCAGTTCAATCATGGTTACATGTCATCATTTCTTTCCATTCCAACTATCTTGTTGTTGTCTTTGTCCTAACTTCATGCTTTGGCCCAAAATGATCATCAAGAACTCCCAAAAATGCACTTTCTCTTCCCGCTGACGCATATAAGTGTTCCGTTTGTTTTCCTATCACCTCCGTCTCAATGAACGTCCGGCTACAACGCCAGGCTTATTACCAGCCCCGGCCTTCGCTGCCTTACTCAATTCCCCACTACCGCCCATCATCCTGTCCATCAGAGCTGCCTTATGATCCTGAGCATCTGGGTCAAAATACCCGACTTGTGTCAGCTGCGGAGGCGGCGGTGTTCCGTCTTCTCCATCTTCATGCCCGTGCGTGGTTGTCGTTGCTGCTGCGGCGGGTGCGGAAGCGGCTGAACTTCCGGCGGAGACGTTGCTGATGGCGCGGCCGAGGATTTGGCGTTTCCGAGGGCGGGGAGCTGGGTGAGAAGCTGAGTTGCCGTCATCGTTGTTGGTGTTGTTGTTGTCGTCAGCGCCAGCGGAGGTAGCTGTTGAGTCGAGGAGGGTGGTCAGTTTAGAGGTGAGAGCTTGTCGTTCGGCATCTTTAGCTGCGGCGCGACGTTTTGCTGCCTCAGCTTCGTCTTCTTCCTTAGTTGTCTCCTCGTCCTTTTTATCCTTGGAAGCAAGTTTGTCATGGGTTGGATCTGACTTTGTGCGGGTGGCCTGCTTGGAAGGCACCACGCTGGTGGATTTAGGGGGCGAGGGAGACTTGTTAAGGGATGCGGATGAGAGTTCGGTGAGGGGAGGGTCGACGGTGGGAGGAGCTTGGTGGGTGCGTGCGGTGTTGAATTCGGCTGAGATGGTAGATTCGTCTTGAGCGATTGATGGCTTCTTGCTCTTGGATTTGGACTTGTTGGATGGTTGTTGCTTCTTTGGGGAGTCGTGGTCGAAGGCGGTGGGATCTATGCCGGCCATTGGAGCTGGGGGTGGCTTCGCTGTGCTGATCAAAGCTTCTGAATGTGATCTCTCTGGCATGCGAGCGGCAGGTCTCAATGACGGGGAGGATGAACTTCTCTTTTGTAGACGGCCCTTGACCTCGGGGTAGATAAAGTCGTCCACGGGGACATGATAGCCCGTGGAAATGCACTCCCACAGCCAATCCGCCGTCACAACCGGCACGCCCCAGCTCAGCGCAGCGCGCAGTTTCTCCTTACGCATAGACTCAAGTGACTTGCACACCAGCACACTCGTCGACTTGCGGAACTGCTCCTCAAAGCGAGCACCGAGCTGGGCCACGCTCCTTGCGACCTGGCTCAGCTCAATTCCCGTAAAGGCAGCCGTGCAAATCGTCAGGTCGCCGAAGCCGGGGATCGGGAATAGGGGGAATGGTCGACCGAGGGCATCTCCGTCGGCGGGGTTGAAGAAGGTACGGTTGTGGAGGCACTTTTCAACGTAGAACTCGGTGATGACGTGAATACCTTCGCTGGGCATTTGAGGATGTTGGTCGGGTTGGGAGTTTTGAGGGACAATCACGAAGGAGTGGTTGACTTTGCTGTTTGCTGCTTCAAATAGTGTCGATGCTATTTGGCCGTCGAGGCTCTTGATGGTTTGAGCCAGTACACCGGTCCTTTGGTCGTTGAAACCGTGGATGTAGAATATGCAATTCGAGAAAATCCCTGTTGGAGCAGCGACAATTGGCGGTGTTGGCGCCTGTTCTTTCGGCTTCTCTTGCTTGACCGGAGTCTCTGTCTCATGCTCTTGGGCAAAAGAGTATTCCCTAGAGTCTGCTCTGCCCAAGATATCGCCCCAGAGGTTGTTTCGTTGTGAGCTTAACTTCATGCTGGCCGTCTTGCGTAGCTTCCTTGTCCCTTCTTCTGCCCCAGCTGCTGTAGCGGACCTCGATCTTTTGCCCAAAGACTGCCTTCTTAGGTCTTTCTTGATCCATGCTCCTACGCCTTGCTCCTCAGCAGGTAGTAACGGGTCGAACTTGTCTTCTTCGAGGATCATGCCTCTTTCTGCGCTTTGGTTGAGCCACTCCAGTGTCACCGTCCGAATGTTCCATGATTTGGCGGCTGTAAACTTTTTGCCTTCGGGCTTGTTCACGACTAAATGGGTACATCGGCGCGTCAGATCATCGGTATGCTTTCCGCCGTGAGCCACAATCTTGTCAGCAATTTCATCCCTTTGGTAGCCAAAGCCGGTGAGGCAGATGAGCAAAGACTGTCTGCCTGGAGGTTCACGGGCACCAGCATGCGGTAGCGAGCCCCTCGTTTCGAAAGCCTGAAGCTGATGTTCCTTTTCGAGCTTGAGAAAATCGATAGGGTCGTCTTCCTTCCAGAGATCGGAAATCACATCTACCCAGGCAGCATCCATAGCACGAATATCCTGCCGCTCGCGGGCGACATGGCGGTATTTGGGGGTGTCATAGTCGCCGACAATGAGGTGGGTTACGTCGGGTGTGAGGTCGTACTTGTGAACGCCGCCAAGATCGACAACTTTCTGGGCAATCTCGGTCTAAGCCAAGAGATCTTTGTTAGCTACTTTGCCGCTTATAATATTTGAACGGGTGGCGTCGAGAAGGGGAACGAGGATGAAGACCTACTCGATGCTCCGGCGGGATGCTGGTGCAGCATACGACAATGCCTTTGAATGGCTCGGCTGGATCTATAGCAAAGGTGTCTTCGTCGGAGGGACCCGGGGATGCCATGACTCCATGACAGGAAGAGTTGTCGAGCTTCCAGAGCTTGGTTGTCACGGGGACAGGATTGTCGAGAGAGGCGATGGAGAGGGAGGACCGTTTGGAGAATCTGGAAGTGGGAGGTTGTTTAACGAACGCGTCGCGGAATCGATAAAAGGCAAGCACCGCGTTTTTTGGTGGTGCAACGCTGCTTGAGCAGGGTCCACAGGGCAGCATAACGTCATCTTAGGCCTGGCTCGCGATTTCACACTGTACGCCCAGCGCACTTTCCCCCAAACCAATGCCTGAATCTCGATCTATATCCCGCTACTGCCCTCCCTTTCCTGTGCTGTGCTCACTGTGCGCTGCCCCATTGCTATTTCATTTATACTGTACTCGAGACGCAACTACGCTTGCTCTCTTTCAACGTCGACTGCTCTTCTTCTCCAGACTGTGGAAGTGTATCAACTTAGTATCTTCTCACGCGACCCCCTCTCCAAGCCAGCTCCGATCATGGCGCCGGCTTCTTCCCAGCTCAAGGCTTTGATAGCCCAGTTCGTGGAGGCTACCGAGGCCTCGGAACGGACTGCGTCTAAGGTATGTGCGACACAAGGCCTTGTCTAGGTTGTGGTTATGAAAGATCCGAGCCTTTGCTTCTGCCCCGCCCCCGCCATCTTCATGAAGAGCATTATCACCGACCCGGATTGATGAGCCTCACAAATTTCCCATATGGACGAGACGATGATTTCTTAGCCTGAACGGGTTTCGTTCTGCACTGTGAGAGGATATTGGCTGACTGGTCTCTAAGTACCTGAAATCAGCAGGGTACAAGGTCAATGATGCTGTCGATTCGTAAGTATGCGCCGCAATTTTGACACCTGATATCACCACCTCACCCTGTTGATCCTCGTTTGCGACTTCAACGGATCGACCTTTGGTAGAGACGGACTACTTCCTATAAGCTGCGACATGGACAATGCGCCGGAAGCCTTCCCGCGAACATAGACTGGGCCACCGATCAGTCCGGCCGTCTTGAGAACTACCCTCTGCCCACCCTCATTATGCGTCAACTGCCTATTCTGCTCCATTTACTGAGACGGTGACTAGTTACTACTCCACAACCGGTCTAGAGAGACGGAAGAGTCCAATAGAGACAAACTTAGAGGCCCTATTTGACTCTTTACGAGGTAATCGGTGACCCGTACCCATCTAGTATGCCATGCTTAATCGCTGTCCAGATGACGAAAACGACGAGAAAGACAAGTTGGAGTTAGAGTCAACCATGAACTACCTCGGTGAGAATATCAACGTCAGCCTGGAAAATGCAGAGCTCTTTGTCGCCGTCGAGCTGGTGCAAGCGCCGAGTGTAGGCGAGATCACTCGCCAAGGATTCGTGAAAGGATGGAAAGAGACACAGTCAGTACATGCCGTGCCCGCTTTGCTTTGCTCACCTCTAGTTGACAATCCCTCCCAGCTGTGAGGCCACAATCAAGGCACAAGCAACGCATATGCGACAATTAGTTGCACAGTTGTCGGTGGATACAGCCTACTTCAAAAAGGTTTACAAGTACGCTTTCGTGGCCGGTAGGGAAAAGGATCAGAAAGCCTTGAGCCTAGAGAACGCAATGGTGTATTGGGGCATGCTGTTCGCGAGACCAGGCTGGGAATGGAAGAGCGAAAACCACGACTGGCTGGAGCACTGGAAGAAATTCCTCAACGAGAAGTGGACGCGCTCCGTAAACAAGGACATGTGGAACATGATCCTCGAGTTCGCCCTGAAGAGCGTCGACGACGAGAGTCTCTCGTTTTGGAGTGAGGATGGTGCATGGCCTAGCGTCATAGACGACTTTGTGGATTGGTGCAAAAAGAACGGCATCGCCAAGTCAGAGTCCATGGATGTTGATGGAGATAATTAGGATTCTGTAGCTTCTGGACTGGGGGCGGCCATGGTCTGCGACGGCAGCATAGATTCGGGAGAAGCATCGGCATCGGCGGGCTTGCCTGTCATGGCGGCTAACAGCGTTACATTTTAACAAGACAAGAGCAAGATAGTAAATAAAGCTCTTCACTAAACCATTGGTGCTGGAGCTAGCTCGGTCGTGGTAATTTGTTTCTATTGTGATTTGTCGTCGTTAGGCTGTCCTGACAGGGACGCGCCATTGTACAAAGCATCGCCTGATGCTATTTCCCAAGCCATTTGGCATATTATACAGGATTTCTCGTAGGTCTCCGCTCCCCTCGTTGTGTCCTACACTCTTTTTACCCCCCTTGTAGATGAACTGATGAATCGTGCTCTACGCCTCGCCAGGCGTTGGCCTCCACTTCGGCGCCCCAAAGCTCGATAAGCTCTCCAACTTCCCATCACCAAGCTTGACATGCGCCGATCGAATCATACGCGGCTCGAGGCGCAGCGTCGTGCGCAGGTCGTTGTGGACGCGAGTGCTGGCATCGTACCGCATGACAAAGTAGTGTCCATGGGTGTGCTTCATCTGATGGACGGATAGGGGTTTCGGTAGGGAGAAGACGCCCCAGTTGCTGAGGCCGCGGACTACGCCGCCATTTTTGAGGACGAGAGAGCCGACGGTGTTGGCGATCCTAGATTTGAGTGTGAACAATGGATTGGAGGGAGATTGCGGGTTAGGATGTTCGGGACGGCGTACTCTTTGACTTCGGTGAGATTGCCCGGGCGGACCTGCAAGAGAAGGTTAGTAAAATGTGGATGATTGTTAATGAGCGGGAAATTCGTACAATTGCTACTAGTTCGTACAGCATTTCGGCGACGGCATAGGTGCTGCGTCGCGGTCTGAAGGTCGCGAAGAGAACTGCGAAGCTCAGATGTTGGATCTCGAAATTTAGGACAAGGGTCCGGCACGCCGAAGATCTACCGCACCGTTTACAAAAGGTACGTACCGTCTACCAACACAGCGTCGACCCAAATGAATAAGTCGTGTTTAGTGAATAGAGCACGCGCAAAGAGAAATTAAAATCATCTGGATTGAAGACGTAGTTCCTCTTGTATTTTACATTCTAGTAGTACAATGATTTTTACATGTCTCATATCCTCTCCTTGGAGAGGCTCTGCCAGATTCTCCAGGGCAACCTCCAGCCGCCATGTTTGACAGCAAAAGGGTCGAAATTGGCCTTCTCGAGGTTCTCTAAGAATTGACCCGCCGGCGCAGATTCTAATAACACTCCAAAACCTGACCGCAGCTCCCGGCTCGTGTCGCTGCTTTCTTCATAGAAATGCTCCTCTTCACCGTGATGCTCAAACTCATGTCCTGGATCTTCCCCAGCTTTTAGTTTCTTCAGCATCTCGCGCGCTGTGATGAGGTGGTCATTTGCTCGCGTTGCTACTTTGAATACGGTGTCTTGTAAGCCATCTGCGTTGGGTCCATGGCGGAAGACTTCTTCTTCCTTGACGCCCTCTTCAGCCATGATGTCGAGGGGGAGTAGTAGACTTTGCTTATGGGTTTGAGGCGCATCGAGGCCTGTGGGGGTTTTGACAGGCGCGGATGGTGCAGCGAGTACGGGAATGCCTCGGAGCACCGCGACGATACCGCAAGCTTTACCAATGTGGCTGGCAAGGTGGTCGACATGCATGGAACGTAAAGGCATCGAAGCCAGCGTAGCGTACATCAGCGTGGAGTATGTGTTCTCGGCATAATCCTCCATACTGGCAAGGCTAGTAAACGGCCGGTTGTCCATGTGCTTCTCTCGTGTCCGCACCAGTCTTGAGACCCAGAACTTGATTGATTTCTTCGTTGAGCTGCCTGCTCGCTCCTCCAGGTCGCGCAGGGCTTTATGTAGTAATAGACAGATTGGTTCTCGGGGCGGCACACCGTCAAAGGTCTTGTCGAGAGACTCCTGCCAGAACTTCATGCGCATAACTCCAATGGTTGGGTTGGAGACCAGCTCGGGTAGGCGCACGAGCTCCAGGTTGAGGGCGCGCAGCGCAGCGTGGGCATCTTGTACAGGAGGGGGGACGAAGCGGTGAATTAGGTATGAATCGTAGTCGCTCGTCCTAAAATGGTTGTTAGAAAAGCTTCTTAACATGTCAATCTGTTGACGCTCACTGTAGCTGCTTCATGCAGTAGTTCCTCGCAGAATTAATGTCGGCTTCTGTCACGTAGCTGCGACAGCTGCGCGAGGCGCGGACAAGCCTATGTAGGCCATTGCCCAAGACCCGAGGGCGATTCATACAGGCGACCTAGATGCCCGTGTGATCTGAGTCTTTCTGAACCCGAATTATGGGCGACAAGTTGCCATCGTCATCGAAGCTGCGATTTGCGACTCGGCCTCCATATAAAATTGCTGACCCTAACGTGACGTTTAAGTGGTGGACCCCGTTCACTTACAGTGGAAAAACGCGATCACGTGCTCACTCTACGCGGTCGATCGCGGGTCAAATCCAAGTCGCGTCTCCCTCCACTTCGACCTAAAAAGCTTCTAGACTTGTAAGCCCTATTGGCACCAACAGTTCCTCCGAGGGCGCAGCTATTCACAATAATCCAATGTGCCCGCCTGATCATGAACTTTGGATCCTCTCAAGAACCTCCCGCGAAGAAGCGGAGGTTCTTTCGGGACCCGGATGAAGCGTCCTCTGATTCTATAGCGTTTAGCTCGAAAGACGAAAGCCCTGCGCCTCAGAAGAAGAGGTTCTTCAAAGACGAGAATGATGTCAAGACAGAACGCGATGCGCGACCGGCGCTGTCAGAGACGTCTCATAATGGTCAGCTCGATCGCGCAGCATCACCTCGGCAGACGCCACAAACTCCCCAAGTCAAGCACGAGTCATCGGCAGTATCATTTGATCAAGATATGTTCGAGAGCTTTATCGGCGACAAGGTCAGCTCGGAGGTGATGGATGTCATCCGGGATAATTGCGGCGACAATCTCGAGCGCGCGGTCAATATGTATTTTGACGGGACATACAAGAAGCTTAAGAAAGCGCCGTCATTAGGTGTGTTCGCCAGACAGCTAGGATCAAGCTCGAGTCTTCCCGAACGCAGCCCGAAACCCGAACCCGAATCACCTCCCGTTGTTCGGAAAACGATGCCCAAGTCGAGATATGTCGGTGCTTTCGGCGTGGAAGGTTGGGCCATGAGGAGTGGCACAAATATCCTAAAACACGGCGACTCGGTCAAGATCGAGCGACAGAAAATCCAGCCGCCTCAGCCTAAAGGCAAGGGAAAATCTGGAAACACTGCTGCGGCGCGTCGGGTCGATGTCCTCGTGCGATTTACGAACCAGAACGGTATGGAACTCGGACGGCTGGCCAAAGAAACCGCTAGCTGGGTCTCAACTCTTCTGGACCAAGGGGTGTGCACATTCGAAGGAACCTGCGTCTATGCGCCCGAGCGCTTGCGCACCAACGACACGGTCTTCCTGCAGTTGAGATGCTCGCTGCTTGGTTCCGCATTTGACCGCCGCGCCTTCAAAATGGCTGATGATCGATCTAACAACCCGTTCGAACAATCCGAAACGACCGACGAGAAGGAGCTTCGTCTACGCCAGACGGCACTGGTGCGGTTGCTTCAAGAGATCAACCTGCAGCCGACAGAGGCGAACTCCAAGGCGACGGAGGGAAGAAAGGGGCTGCTGAAGGCTGCCGAGATGGACGAGCAAAAGCAGAAGGACGCTAAAAAGCAAGAAGCAAACAGCAAGGACTCCTCACCACCTTCAGAGGAGGCAGAGGAGGGCGAGGAGCTGGAGCAAGATCAGCTTGATGCGTTGTATAGGAAAGCACAGTCATTCGATTTCAACACTCCAGAAGCCGACCCGCCAGATACCTTTGCCATGAGCCTGAGACCATATCAAAAGCAGGCTCTGCACTGGATGATAGCCAAAGAGAAGGATGAAAAGAGCAGTCGTGAACCATCGATGAACCCCTTGTGGGAGGAGTACGCCTGGCCGACTAAAGATGTCGATGACAAGGATCTCCCGCTTGTAGATGGGCAAGACAAGTTTTACCTTAACCCATACTCAGGCGACCTGTCCCTAGACTTCCCAGAGCAAGAACAGCATTGTCTGGGAGGTATTCTTGCGGATGAGATGGGACTGGGCAAGACTATTCAGATGCTCAGTTTGGTCCATTCCCACCGGTCAGAAGTGTCACGTCATCCCCGAAACTCTGAAGCTGGTATGAAAAACGTCAACCAACTGCCAAGGCTCTCCTCAAAGTCATCGAATGTTCTGGACGCCCCTTACACAACGCTGGTCATTGCGCCAATGTCATTACTATCGCAGTGGAGAAGTGAGGCGGAGAAGGCATCTAAGGAGGGAACTCTCAAGATTGAATTGTACTACGGAAACGAGAAAAGCAACAATCTGCAGGCTCTTTGCTCGACCGGCAATGCCTCGAACGCCCCAGATGTGGTCATCACCAGCTATGGCATCGTTTTGTCAGAGTTCAGCAGCATCGCAGCGAAGAACGGAGACAAATCCTTCCACAACGGGATCTTTTCCCTAAAGTTCTTCCGTGTAATCCTCGATGAGGCCCATCACATCAAAAATCGGGCTTCTAAAACAGCGAAAGCGTGCTATGAGATCTCAGCTGAGCATCGTTGGGTCTTGACCGGAACCCCAATTGTCAACAGGCTCGAGGATCTATTCAGTTTGGTGCGGTTCTTGGGCGTCGAACCATGGAACAATTTCTCATTCTGGAGGACATTTATCACTGTACCTTTTGAGTCTGGTGACTTTGTCAGAGCCTTAGATGTTGTGCAAACTGTGCTCGAACCCCTGGTCATGCGACGCACAAAGGATATGAAAACGCCCGATGGGCAACCGCTCGTGCCACTCCCGCCCAAACAGATTGACATTGTTGATGTGGAATTGTCACAAACAGAGCGGGAGGTGTACGACTACATTTTCACCAAGGCTAAGCGCACATTCTCCAGGAACATCGAAGCTGGCACCGTGATGAAGGCGTTCACAACGATCTTTGCACAGATCTTGCGACTACGGCAAACATGCTGTCATCCCTTGCTTGTTCGGAATCGCGATATCGTTGCGGATGAAGAGGAGGCTGGGGCTGCCGCTGACGCTGCTTCAGGACTGGCTGATGACATGGACCTTGATGTTCTCCTCGGCCACTTCACGGCTGCGGTTGACGAGGCGTCTCAGGATAACAAGCAAACATTTGGTGCCCACGCTTTGGGGGAAATCAGGGATGAGTCAGAGAAGGAGTGCCCGCTGTGTTTCGAGGAGCCCATGAACGAACAAATCGTTACTGGATGCTGGCATTCGGCGTGCAAGTCATGCTTGCTCGATTTTATGAAACATGAAAGTGACCGTGGCGTCGTCGCGAAATGCTTCAATTGCAGAGAGCCTCTTAACAGGAGGGATCTTTTCGAAGTCATCAAACACGAGGACGAGCTGGATCCATTGACGGCAAAGCCCCGAATCAGCTTGCAGCGTCTCGGTGCCAATACGTCTTCGGCCAAGGTTGTTGCGCTCTTGACTCAGCTTCGCGCTCTCCGAAAGGAGCATCCTCATATGAAGTCTGTCGTCTTTTCGCAATTTACGTCCTTCCTGACCCTCATTGAGCCAGTGCTCACTCGCGCCAATATCAAATACCTACGGCTCGATGGTACTATGGCACAAAAATCTCGAGCAGCGGTTCTACAAGAGTTTGCTGACGGGAAAGGGTTCACGGTTCTTCTCATCAGTTTACGCGCTGGAGGTGTTGGTCTCAACCTTACGAGTGCGAGACGAGTGTTCATGATGGATCCGTGGTGGAGCTTTGCTGTTGAAGCGCAAGCCATCGACCGAGTACACCGGATGGGCCAAGAGGATGAGGTGCAGGTCAAGCGCTTCGTGGTGAAGGGGAGCGTAGAAGAGAGAATGCTCCGAGTGCAGGAGAGGAAGAAGTTTATGTGAGTATCTCGCCCTTATCGCTTTTTTCGGAACACAATCACTGACCGAGCATTAGTGCCACGTCGTTGGGCATGATGAGTGATGAAGAGAAGAAGATGCAGCGCATCGAGGATATCAAGGAATTGCTGAGCTAGATAATGACACACATATACTTGCATTTGGAGCGGAGAATCTATTGGCGCATTGGCGAGCATACAAGTAAACTATGGCGTTGTTTTGGTGGAGGATTCAGAGGTGGCTTTCATCATTGGCGGATTCGCGAGCATGGTGCAACTCGCCATTATCAGGAGGCTCGAAGCATTACCATGGGCCGAACTCGCTACTCATATAACGGGGCAGAACAACAGGAATTAGAACGAGATGTATAATACATGATGACCCATCTGCCTAGGCAGTCCACAAGAGCCCCCACGCCTGCATGTTTGCCATTATACGCACAATAGACGATGCGGGCCTTCAGCTACCATCGATATCGTGATAATGATTCGCGCTCGAGGATCGGTGTATAAACGATGCCTCAGTAGGTTCTGAGCGAGAAAACGCTAAACGGCAGGTTGCCACAGCTAAGAAAGCGGACAGGCGCATTCGGATCCAAGACGGCGGTTCTAAATTCCTCGTGTAACACGGACGTGTATTTGTGGAAAGGCTGGCGTTTTGCCGTCTTTTCAAGTGACAAATAGGCTACCAAGCAAGCATCTCTGAATCATAGACATGCAGAACGGGGCGAGATGCTGTGCAACCGTGAATCGCATATGTCTATACTCTATGGCTATATTTAGTTTGTCTGCGCTTACACGAGGGGAGCTCAACTCCCCAAACGCCGGGAGCACAATATTCCTAAAAGCTGAGCTCAGCCCTGTTGTTCATAATGAAAAGACTGCGGCGTGTGTTTCGTAGGAAGAACGAGGCTAAAGGAGAGGAGGATAATACATTTCAGAGCGTCCAAAAGCAAGGGTTTTCCTGTTGGGCGGGTATACGCATATTGCTATGCGGGCTTGAAGAGCCTGACGACAGCAAGCAGCATGCAGGCCGCTTCGCTTCGTCACCAGGCCCAAACATATCGCAAACTCTCACCACGGGAGATACAACACAAGGCGGACAGGCTCCGACAAGGCGCAAGCGCCGGCGGCGCGGCGGCCGCGGCCGTCGTCGAGTTCGCCAGCGGGGTCTCTCTCGCCCTGAAGCTCATTCCCTTGCTCAGGATCCCTCTCCTTCGACAAACAGCAAAAACACACTACCGCTGTGGACACAAGAGCAACGGGCCAGCACTAATTGGTCTGTTAACCTAACAGCGCTGATGAATGATCTTGAGAGTATGCTATGCACACTTTCCTATTTGCAAAAGCGACGCCAGATGTACCCGGATGAGAATGACTTCTATGCGCGCCTCACTGAAGAAGCAGCGCGTTTCCAGAGTAGGTTAACCACAGCGCTGGGAGCTGTACGCAAGGCCGAAGCGGCGCAGTGGGAGTGTTTGGAAGGTAAACAGGGAACGCGTGTTAGGCGACGGCTTCGATAAATTCTCCCTGCCTTTACTATAGCTAACCATGGTGAGAGTTGAGCTGCTTGCTGGGGGGATGTTGTCGCGATTATATGAATTAGGAGTGGGAGGTTTGGTGGAGCTTGTGTAACTTGTCAAAAGAAAGGAAAAAGCGCTTCACATGATAATGCGCCATCGGAACGGGGATCCGCGGGCGTAAAGCCGGTGAGACGTCGTACAGCTGAGCCTGCCAAACACGTGCGTATCGCGAACGACTACATCTGCCTCACTCTCATTCTATTGCGGCGGCCGGTGAACATGTGGCGCGGTTCTTCAACTGACCGCGGAGAGCCTGATGGAGCTGGGTTTGTCCCAGTGTGTGAGCAGAGTATGCGAGTGAGGCTTCGTGCGTCGTGATTGTGATAAGGAGTTCGGGGTTTCTCTTTTCTCTTCGCTAGTTAGATGAATCTCGCGTGAAGGGGATTAGGGGAAGCATGTCAAACTCGGGCGAACTGGTAGCGGGCAAGCAGGCGAGTGTGAGACGCGACAGAAACTGCTCTCTATTGAAGTGATTGATACAAGTATCGACAAGCGACAAACCATATTTGCCGGGCGTAGAGTCTTCTTGCTGGTATAATAATGAACAACTTCCTGAGGGTAGAATGGGAGTTTCGCTCTTGGGATCCGTCAGCTGTAAAAAAAACAAAAAGAACATACAAGATGGCTCCTCTTAATGTTGCAACAAGGGGTCTTGATTCTGGGCGACTCGATGTTTCCGACAGGGAGCATAACTTCGTTACTTTCCCAAGCTCTCAACTTCTGGAACCAGAAACTTCTCAATCCACCAACGGTACACCAATTTCGACCCTGAAGCTTCAATCACGCCGAGCCATCCATCACCTCCAGCCCCGAAGTGGCTCTAGTGCCGACGAGGCAGCCGTCGTTGGCGTCGTTCTCGGAGTAGTCTTCTTCGTCGTTGTCCTCCTGCTCGTAGCCTACATCTACTGGTGGCGCGCCAGCAGCATTCATCGACAGTCATCCTCGAGCCGGCGCAAGGAGAAGAAGAAGAGAAGACGCGAGAAGAGAAGCAAGCGAGACCGCAAGTCAGAGAAGAGATACAGAGACCGTCGCTACGACAGACATAGACGTCGCCGCTCACCCAGCTCCACGAGCAGCTACTATGATTGCAACAAAGGTCCCTTGCCCTGTTTCATCGATACGCCGCAGTATCCCCCATACGTGGCACAAGGAAACGGCCTTTGGCACGATGATGGGTGTTTCAATGAGATGGATGCGCCGCAGATGACGTACAGCGACGACGAGGTGGGCCAGTTTGAGCCGCACTTTGGTCGACCTCGGTTCCCCTTGGAATACCTCTCCCCGGCTCGGCAGGTTTACCGTTACAAAGGAAGACGGAGGCGCAGTCGAAGTTGTAGCTCCTATAGTTAGGTTGTTGTGATCTCGGCGGCAGAATGGATTCAAGATTGCGAGGTCTGGGGTCAGTGGAAACAAGAGTCAAGACGAGAGAGGAGATTTCAAAGATGTATTAACCATAAGAAATTGCAATATTCAATTTGAAACGTAACATAATCTGTAATAAGGTCGTTGCTAAGTCATCAAGATCATCGAGAACGTGCGTGAAGAGGGCCTCCGCGTCAAGAATTGGAAATGGGAAAAGGTGCAGAGCTGTACGCCAGCAAGCCCGCGTACGCCGAAAACGTAATACAGTGTCAAAGTACAAGGACGAATCGAAAAAAAGTTCCTGTCATTCAATCAGTTGATGTTCCTTAGTCTGACCAGGGCAGTCCTCACCTTAGAATAAACGTATTTGAAGGTGCCGAGCGCCATCATTTGTCTTCTTCTGGCGCATCTTCTGGCGCATCTTCGGGTGCATCTTCAGGAGGAGGATCACCGCCCGCATCAGCATGAGAGCTTCTTGAGCTCTTAGAGCTTTTGCTACTCCCCGATCTGTGCTTATGACGCTTCTTCCTTGGGTACGAGAACCTAATATTGAAGCGGAAGAACCAGAAGAAGGCGCACAAGCCTATGAGAAAGATACCAAGCACCACCCCCACGATTACGCCAGTACGGATATTGGTATTCTCAAGGGGATCATCAGAGAACTGGCGGGCAGTAAGTGCCCATTCTCTTGATGGGAAAATGTTTCGGGTAGAGAAGGGAGTTTTCGAGGCCTCGCGAGGGCCAAGCCCTCCTCTTAGCGCATCTCCTGAGCGGCCTTGCGCCGCCGAGGACGGGTCTCCGCGCGGAGCCAGGGGGATATACATCCACTTTGTCTATTTGGAATAGTCAAGACTTTGGTTTTTTGTATAATCCGTTGCCCAGTCCAACGTGTCATATCACATATAACAACGTATGCAAAAGGGCGCAGAACGCGCAGGAAGCAAAAGACAAAGAACCATGGGTCGCAGACATCTCTCCACAGAAACGAACCGGTGAAGCGGAAACCGACACGAGGGGAAGGACGCGAGATTATGTATCAACGAGCATCAGGCCGTCAAGGTGCGCGCCCAATGCAGGTAGGATGACGCCCACGGGCAGCGGGGAGACATTGGATAGGCAGCCGGATGGAAGGTCGAGTGTCCAAACAACGGAGGGAAATGGCGCAATGCAGGTCTTTGGCTCGCAGCTCGCAGAAGGGTTCTCGGCCGTGCTGCGACAGAATGGAGGTTGCTGCAGAAGCGGTGCCGCCTATGCATGGCGACCAACGTATCACAGACGGGCGGCTGTCTAAATGGGATAGATGAGAGCTCATATGAACTATCAACGGGACTGATGTGGGGTAGTAGCTGTCGGATCCCAATCATCTGGGTTCGAGGCGAGAAGATGGATGGATGTTGATAATGTCAGTGTGGTATCAGGCTGTTTGAGGATCAACACCGGCCACCAAAGGTACCAGGACGGGCCATTGTCGGTGTGTCCTCGTTGTCGTTGCTTTTGAAACGCGGCCATGTCTAGTTGAGCTAGATCATCGTAGTGTTAGTGTTAATTGAAAAGGCGGTCTGTTGTCTGCGACTCCTTCTCAACAGTCTAACGACGGGGGACGTGCTCAGAGTGCCTTGTGTCATCAATGACTCTTCGTGTAAGTCCGTGGTCGCGGTCGGCTAGCCCTCCCATCCATGTTGACGGTTGTCTCTTGCGAACTGAGATGTCATAGACAGAACGAGAAGGACAGCGAGGGAGAGAAAGTGGAGGCGGAGGCGGGCGGAGAGTGCTGCAGGCTGTGCTGCCAACTCATCAAATCCATCAATCGCAACGGGTGGAAGACTGCAGATTGCAGCAGCGTTCGCGGGGTTCGCATCCGGCGTAGGTAGTAAGTAGGGGCGCATCAGGTGCAAATTGGGCGCCAATGAGGCGAGCAGCTCAGCCATTGGCTATGTGTGTGGCTCTCACAGATTGAACCATTGAATGAAGCATCGTGATGTATGGTCGAAGACAATTCTAGGCGTTGAAGAGACAAAGAAGGGCAACTTGGAGAGTACGAGAAAGTGTTAATCGGGTCGCAACTATTTTATACTACGTCAACTTCAGACAAGGGAAAAGAGCGCGTCAGATTCCATTTCTTTTTGCCCCACATTATGTTGCAGTCACGGTCTCAATAATATTCATACTGCCATCTCAGGGGGTTAGAGGGGGGGGGGGCTTGAACACAGACGAATAACCCTAACCCTAAGCAGATGGAAAACGAGAACTCGGCCCCTGTTTGCTTAACTTCTCGAGTTCAAGATAGATAGATACATATTTCCACTTTCCAATGCTGCTATACGTATTCACAACATTGAAGAATCCTGCCGCTTTATCAGCTACCTGCTTCGTCACCACACCTGCCAGCTTCGACATGGGCTCGTCGCTAACCGTAGCCACGTTTTTACCAATAGTCGACACGCCGCCAAATATCGAAATCAAGATCTGATAGCCGGTTTTTTCTTCATCGACATCCTCCCACTTTTTCATGAATTCAGCTGTGTTAATGTCGAAACAGTTGTCGCGACATCGCCCCCGCCCCCCGAAACTACCGACTCCCGGGGCAGTAGCGACAGATGTAAGATTCTATCCAATAGCTTTGATAAGTCAATCTTTTCAAGATCTCATGCCTTACAGTCGTCCAAACTTGGGCGGGCGAGTGGGTGGGTGCACACTAATCAGATCCACTTGCAGTACAAGACTTGACTTGCATGCGCGCGACTATCTTCCCGTTACTCATAAGGCTGTACATAAGAACATAGAACCTGAGAACAGTCTCTGGTTCTAAGAGACATGTTCCAGCTTCTTTGGCTAGAGATGCCACCTTTCCTTTGTTGTATAGCCCAATTGATGATCACCAAGTCACAAAAATGTATAATCATACACACATGTAATCGAAGAAACATCATCATGTTAAGAGTAGAAAGTCGACCGTCTTATTTGTTTGGGCGTCCGCGAAATATGGATGGCCCTTATAGTAATATCTACTCTAAGTCATGAGTTATGATTGGAAACTATTTAGCTCCAATGATACCTTCCAACCTTTAACCCATAGCCACTAGCTTCTAGTTAATACCATTATATGCTCATTATAGCCTTAGAGAGCTTACAGTAGTTTCCAACAGATGGCTATAATACGAGCGTTTACTCGGAGAAGCAAACCCCTCCATCGCACCACACATCTCCGTCGGACGGGAAGTGGGGTATGCAATCGTCGGCGGTTTCGCAGTCGATAGCTGTCGATAAGGCACTGAAGCCAAGAATAAGAGAGAAAATTTGAAGAGCGTACATTTTTAAGCTTAATAGAGTTTTATGAAAAGATTCAAAAATTGCTATTAAATTAAAAAAGAATAAGTTTGAGAGTGTATATCAGGGGCACAAACTTATATAGCCAGTTTCTTCTAGCAATTTGCTCATAAGAGAATAAAATGGACGAGAGTATAACCAACATTTGGATCGACAGTCATACCTATCTAGATGCTGACGTGAGGATAAAATCGACTAGGGGATCAACCTAAACTAAGGATAGGGGTCGGAGCTTACAAGTGAATAATGACTTATCCCGAGCACTGATTGTAAGGGCAGTGGAGAATCTATTCGTTGCACATGAAACTTACGATTATGTTGCTCTCGTGACGATATCGTCTTCCGATACCGACCTCTGTATATTTTTCAAAGATCAGACATAATTCGTAGGTTCAGTTTCAGACACAGTATGATTCGTATAGTGGTAAATCTATCATTGGGTCAGCGTTAACTCCAGTTACTGCGATTCAATTCAGTGGTGCTGGCGAGTTAGTTCAACATCCTTGTCAAATCTGATCTACAGCAATGTTACCGAGTTGGTTGGGTTTGCGGAGCTAGATCAGCAATCCATTCTACCTGCTGAGTCAGATTAGCAACACAAAAGAAGACTGTGTGTTTTCATCAACTCTACGAGTAGTTGAAACACGAGGCACGGACATGGAATGAACGGTGAAAAGAAACTGCGTTTGACACATTAGCGCCATACTAAAGGACAGTAAGTTCGCAAGAAAGCAGAGCCTCTCTCCTCTCTGGGACCACTTTTCCTAATAAAAAGTTTGTGGGGATAGAGTCGCTACGGCAGATTTTAAACGCATACTGCCGGTAATAGTAAAACTCTTATAAGCTGATTCTAGATTCAAACTAAATTAGGTAAGACCAAAGAAATAACTTTATGTGAATGCAAAGGTGATGAACAAAAAAGTAATTTACATATCGTATGATCCTATCTTCAAACACTAACTATCCATCCACAGTTGTCGCTGTTGAGATTTAATCAATAGACAAATTACTCAAAGTCGAACCTATCTTCGTCATCGAATCTATATCCACGGGTTTTCTAAGTGGAATTTTCTCCTTGTTCTTTGCATTCCTGATGTCAGTGATGTCGAATTTGCAAGAGGATATATCGGTAGTGGGATTGATAATGTTGATAGCACCTTCGTCGTCGGTCCATAGGGGAATGGCGCTGCTACCTAAGGTCACAGGCAACCTATTAACTACGACGCTGATCATTCCTGAGCTAGTGAGTCTGACCTAGCTGTTGGGAAAAATGGACTTAGTTTCATTAACCCACAAGTCGGGTCATGTAGCACTGGATCCACAATGTCTTTTCGAGGCTTGGGAACCAAAAAGATGTCTGCTTCCGCATTTTCGGGCCGACCGCCTGTCCAAAAAAAGATATGATGTTCATCTTATCAGACATGAACACAGAATTCGAATCGTCGCTACCAACGAAGCCGGCGATTCTACCGCCTTGGCCGCTGGCTCTAGATATGGCTAGCCGGGTGCGGCTGCTAGCAAAGACGAGTACTGTTTGAAAACTATTCGACGGCAGAGCCATGTCGGAAGTATGCCCTGGATGTAATTATGATTGCTCTTTCTTCGCTCTTATATCTATCTTCATTGATGGCCACCATCAATTGACTTTCCCAAGACTATCAAAATCCCTTCATACTCCGGAAGTTGGGACATTTCAGCTTTCACACCTACGCTACCACGCAGCTCTGGCGGCAACTCCAGATGGCCACCTCCTGACACAGTACTTCCGTGCCTCATCTAAGAGGATAATGACAATCCCAAAAGAGAATGGGAGAAACCAGTATTCAACAGGGACTGGTGTCGTGCCCACAATCGGGTAGAGCTGCGGGATGTACAGCCACAGGAAGGCCATGGCCAAGGCAAAGAGAATGGCGGGGAACAAATACCAATTCTGTGTCTCTTTTTTGAACAGAGGCGGGTGTTGAAAAATGCTTAGACGTCTCGTCCTCGTAGTCATAAGGTTGAACCACTGCATGACTACAAGGTTGACAAAATAGATGGACGATGCCTCGTTGATCTTGCGCTGGTAGTAGTTCTCGTCGATGCCTTCAGGAACTTTGCCGAAACCAAACCAAAGGTCTCTGAACGGGATTCCTTGACGCTCTAAGTACCAGTACGACATGGCAAAAGACGTAAATGTCTGAATGATACCAATGAGGCCGTATGACTGCAAGATGAGCTGCCAGTTGACCAGGCGATCCTTCTTAATATTTCGGGGCGGTCGTGTAAGGACGTCAGCTTCGGCCTTCTCATAAGACAGCATAGTAGCAGCAGCACAATCGGTGAAGCAGCTAGTGATTCTCGTAATCAGCCCAGGCCCACAAGTCTCTGTGCCTACTTCGAGTGCAAATGCTTACCAGATAATAATCATGAGGAAAGAGGACAGAATCTGAGGAAGTCCAAAGAGAATGCTAGTTATAATAGGCCAGAATTCTGCAAAGCTGCCAGCTGGGAGTAGATAAGAGATAACCTAAGAGAAATGATTTAGCAAACTATTATTAAGATGGAAAATTAGTTAAAGCAAGAAAAAGCATACCTTTTTAAGGTTATCAAAAACGACGCGTCCATATCGAATAGCAGGGACAAAGGATGAAAACGACTCGAGGAGAACCATGTCGGCTGCCTCCATGGCAATATCTGAGCCGCTACCTAGCGAGATGCCAACATCCGCAGCCTTCAAGGACGGCGCATCATTGACGCCGTCACCCGTCATGGCGACAACATTGTTGCGCTGGTACTCTCGCACAATGCGCAACTTTTGTTCTGGCGTCGTGCGCGCAAAGACTGTTTCCTTGTACTGGGTCAATCGGGCCCATTGATGCTCGTTGAGAGTCGTGAGCTCTGGCCCACTAAGAACAATTGCGTTCTTTTGACCTTCTTCATGTTTGAGGCTTTCCGAGTCGATTGCTGGGTTGCGGCTGAGGGCGCTTACTCCATCCACTGTTGTAGAAGTAACGATGCCAGCGTCCCTAGCAATAGCGAGCGCCGTGAGAGCAAAGTCGCCCGTAACCTAGTCCAATTTTGTTAGTGTTTGTAAATGGTAGAAACAGCTATCGTGTGACTTCTAACCATGGCAATTCTAATCCCAGCCGTATGAAGAGTGCTCACAACGTCCTGAATCTCGGGTCTGAGGGGGTCGACGATGGCCACCAAAGCAACTAAAACTAGTCCCGAGGTAGCTGCTGCAGTCATGGACGACTCGTATGTAAGTGTCCCTGGCGATCCGGTGACTTCGTTCTCAGGAACTACCTTGCGCGCCAGCAAGAGGCACCGCTTTCCTTGAGAGGAATACCCGTCTTTCATCTTCTCGATTCTGAGGATTGTGTCGGCCTCGAGAGATTCTATAGATCCTGTTTCCGTAACGTATTGCGTACACCGACCAATCAAAACATCCGGGGCTCCTTTGATAGTCAAGAGCCTAATGACAAGTAGGAGTCAGTCGTCTCTGCTCAGCCAGATAGCATATATTAGACTTACGTGTCCCTTTCGCTGAAGCGATCCGCCTCGAATGGGCAGAAAGTGACTTTGAGTAGCTCGGTCTTGACAGAGCGGAAGCACTGTATCATGTATTTGTTCTTACTGTTGAAAGCCAGCTCGTACGTCCTTTCCCACCCAGCACGAAGGTAGCTCACACTGCCAGCCCTAAGCTGCTCAGAAAATCGTAAGACAGCTTGGTCAGTAGCATCGCCAAAGACCTTTCTCTCCGCAATAGGCTTGTCTGCATCGACTGCATCGAGATTTGCTGCGTTGCAGAGTGAGGCCATACTACGCAACTGATCCAGAGCGCTGGAAGTTGCCCGAGAGAAAGGAATAGGGCTCATGGCCTCGTCTGCAGACATACTCTGCGTCCCAAACGCACAGTCCGTTACGGTCATTTTCCCCTAAGAAGACTCGTCAGATAGGAACTACCAAACGCAGTCGCACACTCAAAGACCATGCGGAGTGCATACCTCGGTCAGCGTGCCCGTCTTGTCGGAGCAAAGAACCGAGACTGAGCCCAGCGTTTCAACGGTTTTGAGGGACTTGCAGAGGATTTTGTTCTTTTGCATCAATTTGGCGGTGATGGTGAGGGCAGCTGTCAAAGCAATGGGGAGACCTTCTGGAATGAATGCGACGCCCACGCTAACACAGCTGACAATCAGAGTCGGAACATCGATCCAGTCAGGGTGGTCTTTTCGTAACCAAGTAGCCCTTTCCAAAAACATTAGCCTTTGGATATTGTTCTTCCAAGACCTAACGACACTTACCACACAATGATAACGATAGTGACTATGGTAGCCATGATGGTGCAAATGATGGCGACAAAGTAGAGCAACTCCCTCTCAAGTGTGGTCATCTTGGACTTAGGCTCGTTTGTTAGAGTAGCAATGCGCCCAAAGACAGTCTTATCGCCGATGGCTACCACAATGCCGACGCATGAGCCGAGAAGGCAGTGCGTTCCTTGGAGGCCAATATTGAACGTCTCCAGGTAGTTTGTATCAGTGTGGTCAACTGCAGCGGCTACTGGTCTAGACTCGCCTGTGAGCACCGAGCGATCAAACTTAACTTCAGAGGAGACCTGGATAAAGCGAAGATCGGCCGGCAGCTTATTGCCTGCCTTGACGGAGACTACATCACCAGGGACGAGTTGAGCGGCTGGAAGGCTCAACATGATGCCATCGCGAAGAACTTCGCAGTCTTCGGGGATCATGTGCTTGATCGACGACATGACACGCGTGGTGGACCAGTCTTGGAACATATTGAAGCCAGCTTGGATGAAGAAGACACAAAGCAGAACAATAGCCAGGGCCTAATAAGCACAATAATATCAGCAACAAAAATCACTCATTTCTCATTGTACCATGGTTGTTTAAGGAATAAACATACCAGATTTGCCACCGCTGGTGGGTTGCCGAGGGGCTTCCATGATACAAAGACAAGAATACTTCCAACCAAAAGGATGCTTCCAAAGCCCTTGAAGAAGTAGCCAAAGATCGTCTTAATCCAGAATGTTTCGGGAGGAGAAGGCGTATTTCGTCCGTATTCTATCTGACGCCTCTTGACTTGCTCGGCCGAAAGACCAGTTGTGGAGGAGGTACTAAGTCTCTGTAAGAGATCGTCGACTGACAGTGTGTGCCACTCAAGGTCATTCAAGTCTTTTTCGAGGTTTTCATCAGTATCATATCATTGTTCTCAAGATCGACTATAATAGGACACTATTCGAACTCACCTTTCGCTGCGGTCTGCTTGGCCTTTTGGAGCACAGCTTGGTCCTTGCCCTTGGATTCTTCAATCTGGAAGGATCTTGGGTTGTTATAAGTGTGTTCGTTCCATTTCTCTTGAAGATAAAGAACTGCTCACACGGTGCGATAGGTGATGGGCAGGGCAAGTGAAGGGTCAGCACGGCCAGCAGAAGGCTCCCTGCTTAGACTCCTGGTCTTTCTCCTGTGAGCTGAGCGATCACGTTTGTCAGAGACAGCTAGCTTGCGGCCTCGAGGTTGTCCACTTTCTTCATCTTGGAACCTGATGCGGTCCAGTGCGGGTTGATCTTTGTCCTTTTCAGAAGACATTCGTATGTAAATCCGTGAATGGCGGGACTTTTATGGGAGTTAAGGGGTAGAAGGTTTGAACGGGAGAGGGAAACAACAATGTGATGAGGAAAAGGAAAAAGGTTAGAGATTGAAGAGACCTTAATATACTCGTAGCTCGTAGTCCTACTACGCGGAAGACAGAGAGCAAGAAGAGTTATAATCCGACATGATGGGAGTTCTGTGGTGTGCATGGGCTCCCTCCTCTATGCCTTGGGCGGATCTAGTGCAGAAAGTGACTCTCATCCCGACGCAGAAGAAGTTGGTGATATGGACTCATCTCGGCCCTTGGGCATGGGATTTTTTACTTTCCGAGCCAGTAAAAGCAGCATCAAGTGCGGCAAAACTCTCCTAGCTCCTCTCCGAGCTCTACTCTCTATGATGACGTCTCGGCCATGTGGTCTTTTTCTTTAACTTTGCATGGTGGCTGATGACGACTAGGCCCAAAAATTGGGATTTGGCAATGAACGGCGACGCTTCCTCCCTCCCTCCTCTTGCGATGGAACAGCCCTCTTCACCCCCACTGTAGACTGTAATTACACCAAAATGTGGTTTTCTCTTGCCTCCTTTTTTTTTTTTTTTTTTTTTTTTTTTTCCGTCCCGCCTATCTATTCTTTACAGATTCAAATCAAAGAGGAGTTCCAATTATAATGGACGCTGTGCAATTCATGGTCAAGGGGACATGGTTTAGATGACTAGGTGGTGATCCCATACATGCTGCTGACGCACGTACAGCCATATATCAGTATGTTGTGAGGCCTACCGCCGTTGCTGAGCGATAATGTGGCATGAATGGATGGATGGGTGGGCGGAAGGCGTCTGGCGCATTTCGCGACTCGTCTGCGTGTATTTCTGTAGCTGTAGCCAGCGTCCAGTCCATCAGTCACAATCGATCGCAAAGCCAGATAAGTTCAAAGCTAGAAAAAATCATAAGCCACGCGGATCAGAGGCCTCCTCGACCGACCAACTGCTCAATGAGATCATCTGCTCTGCTCGGGTCCAGCGGCAGGCCGGAAATGGAAATTCCAGCGCTGTTCCAAGCAAGAAAACGTAAAGCACTGCCTCCCAATATTGAAGTGAAGGCGGCGCGACATTAGGCCAGAAAGGTTGCAAATAACAGCAAGGTGGTACTGGGCAAGTATTACAGCCACTGGCAGCGTATGAGCGATATATCTTGGCGAGACTTAGTGCCCGTTGGATGGGGAAAATCATCAGACGCAGGGTCCCCACGAAATCGTGCGTTAAGGCGTGTTACAAATTAGCCGCGATCTGACGGCCGCCCATCGGACACTAGCACTACGACTACTAATACTGATAGTAGTACAAACACGGACCTGCAGCACGAGGGCGGCTCTGGAATGGGCGTCGGCGGCCTCCATTAGCGCCCGCTGGCCCAGGAGAAGCCTCGGCCGTACCTTTGCTGTTCTTCTGGAGACCAAGACTTGGGACTATCTTCCTAGTGTTCGGAACATGTGCCGAATGTCGCGACATCACTAAAACACAGCTTACCACTCTCTTCCGTCTAGTCCCACGGCTTCAACCTCTACTACGGTAATATCAAGAAATCAGCTATCTTTAACGATTATTGAGTCGCCATGCTACTTTTGGTCTTGGAGTCACCATTGTCCGGGTCCCCAGCAGGTTTACAAACCTTTGAGATACATGATCTAGGGTAGAGCCTTCTACTACGTCCACCGGCAAGAGACGGGCTTTTAGAATAGTCACCGTCAAAACGTGTCGTATCGTTGAACAGATCTGGAATTATAAGGAAAGTGATACGGATCCATATAATCATTGGTCAAGCATCAATATTGATATGTGTATAGACACATACATGCATAAAAACAAGCTTTCATTCTATGCATCTACATTGCGGCAACCACCACGGTCTTTATTTTGCCTCTAGAGTCTGAACAGGAAGACTAGCTGCGAAGTCTCGTCTACAACGCGAAATGATTCCTTCTCACTCTAGCAAATCGAACCCTCGAAGAATTTACTTGGAATTAAAGTTTTAAACTTGAATGCCAATATCGGGCGCAGACCTAAAGGACTGGCCTATAAGGTTTGTGCCGTCCTTGCGGGACCTTGCTAAAGGACCTGAGCGTCCTATAAAACATACATATAAGAGAAAGAGACATCCCACGTGCGTCCATTCTGATCTTTGACAGGACGCTTCACAAGTTTCCTGGCAATTTCCGTTACATTTGCAGAATAACATTACCCCCATTGCGCTATCTAGTGTCAGAGCACTAATATGCTGGCCAATCAGGGGGTTGTAAGCCCCCTGCAAGTAGTATAAATAAAGGACCTCTAATATTTTAAAGAAGGTTAGAGATTAATATAATTATAATTACTTACTTACTTTTTATTTAATAATTATTTAATTATTATTTATTTATTAAACTTTTTTACTCTTTTAATTCTTTTTTTTATATTTTTAATAAATTAATCTTTTTATTTTTTTAAAAATAAGAGATTATTAAAATTAATAAAATAATTATTAACTTATATTCTTTAATTTATTTTTATAATTTTAATAATAAAACTTTTAATTTTTATAACTTAATTATTAAAAAACTTTTAATTAAAATACTTAATACTTAAGCTTTTATAAACTATAATAACTTTAAAAAAGCCTTTTTTTTATAAATATAAACTTAAAAAAAAGCTTTACTTAAACTTTTTATAATTAAGTTTTTAATTTTATTTTTTAAACTTTATATATAAAGTTATAAAAATATATTAAATAAATACTTAAAAAAAGCTTATTAATTAGCTTTATATTATAATAAATATAAAAAAAAAATTATTATAATTTAAGCTTTAAAAAAAAAAAAACTTTTTTTTATACTTTTATTATTTTAAAAGCTTAATTTTTTATTTTTAAAAATAAAAATCTTATATTTTTAAAATAATATTAAAATAATATTAAAGTTAAAGTATAAATACTTATTTTTTAATATTATAAAAATTAAAATTAATAAAAGTTTTAAACCTTTTTTATAAACTTAAGTACTTAATTTATTTATAATCTTAAAAGTTTTAATAATAATATATAAAAGATTCTTTATATAAGTAACTTTTTAAACTAAAATATAAAATAATAATATAATAATTATTTTTAATATATTATAAAAAAAAACTTTTATTTTCTTATATAAAATAATTTTAAGAAATTTTTATAAAATAATATTAATAATAAACTTATATATTATCTTAAAATAATAAAAAAACTTTATACTTTTAAGTAAAAAATATATTAAACTTTTTAATAATTTTTTAATATATAAGAAATTATTAAAGCTAAATTATTCTTTAAGTTATTTAAAATATATTAAATTATAACCTTAATTATAAAACTATAACTTATTTTTAATACTTAAATATTATTAAATAATATTTTTATAAGTATATAAATACTTATTAACTATATTATAATTATTAAAATATAACTTAATTATTTATTCTTAATTATTAACTAAATATTTTTAAAATTAGTACTATTTCTTATTTTATAAGTGTTACTTAAAACTAATAATTAAACTAATTTTAATATAATAAAAAATATTATTTAATTAATTATAAGTTTATTTATAAAAAAAAATAATATATATTATTATTATAAAAGATTAAATTATTAAAAACTTAATTATATTACCTTTAATTATATATAATATAATAATAGTTATTATATAATAAATTATTATAATAAAGCTATTATTAAATAAAAAGTTTATTATATTAATATACTTATAAATATAAATATTAAGCTTATAACTTTTATAAAGTATATTAAATAAAAATATACTTCTTATTATTATACCTTAATATAATAAATAATAAAGTTATATTTAAGTAATAATTAAGTAAAAATAAATATAATATTAAATTTATATAATAATATTATTTTAATATATTTAAAAATATTATTTTTAAACTAAACCTTTTATTTAATTAATTTTATTAATATAATTTTTATAAAAATAATAACTTTTAATATATAAAAGTTAACTATAATTCTTATAAGTATAATAAATAATTAAGGAGTTTTTAAATAATTATAATATTATTATATTATTATAAATATTATAAAAGATCTTATTTTTAAAAAATTATAGTTTATTAATAAAAATTCTTAAATTTTATAAAAATATAATTATTAAAATTATTCTTTAAAAAAAGATTATATTAAAATAGCTTAAATACTAAAATAAGCTTAATAATAGTTTTATACTTATTAAATAATAATAGTTTTATTTAATAATAGTAACTAAGAATAAGATAAAGTTAATTATAATTAAGTCTTATATATAAGTAATAAAAAAAATAATAATAAGCTTATTATAAAATAACTTTTAATTAAATTTATAAACTATAAAAATATCTTTTTAAAAAAATAAATAATAAGCTTATTAATCTTTAATAAATATATATATATTATTAAACTTAAAAAAGGTAAAATACTTTTATTTAAGTTTATTTATAACCTTATAATAAAAAAACTAAAAGTTTTTAAAGATTATATTAACTATATATTAATAAATAATTAAATTTATTATTTTATTAATTCTTTTAGTATACTTATACTTTTTATATTTAAGAAAAATAATAAGTTATAATTTTATATTAATTATAAAGTATTAAACTAATTAATTAAAAAAAACTATATATTCTTCTTACTTATTTTAAAGATTATAAATTAATTTTAAAAAATAAAGGTTTATATAAAGATTAATTTAAAAAAAATATATTATTAATTATATATTTATAAAAATAATAAATAAAAAATTATTTTTTATTATTATTATAGTTATTTTAAATATTTAATAATATTATTTAAACTAATTAATACTTTTATAACTTTTTAAAAATATATTAATAATATATTATATAACTTAATAAATTATATTTATATAATTTATTTTAATAATATTTTAATATATAGTTATAAGCTAAATAAGTATACATAATATATATAATTAATGCTTAAAAAGTTATATAAAGCTAGGTTATATATTAATCTTATAAAATATAATTTTTATATAATTTTAGTATTATTTTTAAGGTTTAAGATTATACTTAAAAATATATATATAAAATAGGATAAAATTAATACTATTATAAACTAACCTTTATCTTAAAGTATTTAAGATATATAGGTATTTTTTAAGTTTATAAACTTTTATTATAGATTTATTAAAAATTATAGTAAGATTATTATAATATTAATTAATAAAATATAAGATAATTAAAAAAAAATTTTTAAATTATTTAATAATATTATTAAAATATTTAAAACTTTAAAATTATACTTTTAAAAAGAACTAATTTTTATATATTTTAATTTTAAAGCTTTTATTTAAGTTAAAATAAATACTTTTAACTTTATTATTAATATAATCTTTTTATAATTATTATAAAATAATTAATATTTAATAGCTTTTATATTAAGAAAATTATAAAATTTAGAATAATATTATTATATATTAAATATAAAAATATTAATTATTTAAGAAATATTCTAAATATAGTAATATTACTTATTATATATTAAAAAAAAAATAACTATAATTATTAATTATTTAAATTATAATTATTTAATTTTAAAAATAAAACTATTTAATTATTAAGTAAGTATACTTAATAAATTAGCTTTATTTAATTTTAGGATTAAGTATTAGTTTAAGAAACTAAACTTAATTAATAGGTTATTTTAAAAGCTTAATTTTTATAATACTAAAGAACTAAAGATAGTATATAAAAGTAGCTTTTTAATATTCTTATAATATTTTTATTATAAGCTTAAAAGTATTATTATTTATAAGAATAAATAAAAAATATTATTTATTCTTTAAAATAAAATAAGTAGCTTAATAAGTAATTATAAAATTAATAAATTATACTTAATAATATCTTTTTTTATTAAAAATAATATTAATTTTAAAAAAGAATTAATAATATTTTTTTAATAAATAATTTATAATATAATTATAAAAAAAGTTAATATTTTAAAGGTTATATATAAAAAAAAAACTATAATATTATTAAAAGATAAGAATAACTTAAAAGTAACTTTATTTAATACTTAATAAAAGGATACTTTTATATAATAAGTAAAAATAAATTTAATATAAGAACTTAAAATTATAGATAAAATATTATAAGATAGTATTTAAACTAAAGAAAATAATAATCTTTTATAGTATTATAAATAAATTTATATTTTATTAAAGTTATAAAATAAGATCTTAATATTATACTATAATAACCTTTATATAATGTTACAGGCTAACCTATGCATAACTAGGTAAAAGCCTATCTATAATAAACCTAAGAAATACTAAAGATCTACTATAGCTAAATTACTATAAAGAAACTATAATCTATAACCTTCTTTTTTTTTTCCTTTTTATAGTTAAATAAATATAAATAAAGCTTTTAATTATTAGTATTTAAACTAGTCCTTAATATATCTAATTATTAACTTATTTCTTTATTATATTAAATTTATTTTAGTATAAATAATAATAAAAAACTTTAATTAGTTTAATTAATAAATTATAAAAAAAGTTAATAAAACTATTAAACTAATTTATAAATAGTTTATAAAGCTTATATAAGCTCTTTATAATATTATTATAGTTTAAAAAATAATATTAAAATTAAAGCTATTAAAGATTTATATATTATTATTAATAATATAAAAAATACTAAAAAATAGTAAAAAATTAATAAAAAAGTTACTTAATAACTTATTAAAGTTTTTAAAAAAGAACTAAAATTATAAATTATAATACTCCTAAATAATAAAAAAGCTAGCCCTTAATTAAAATTATTATAACTTATAATAAAAATATTAGTATCTTATAAATAATTATTTAAAAATTAAGGTTTAATAAATTATAAAAGTATATTATAAGTATAATAATTAGTTAGTTTATAACTTTTATAAACTTATTATTTATTTAAATTATTATTACCTTAACTTAAATTAATAAATAAAAATAATAAATTTATTTAAGAACCTTAAATAAGAAGAATATTAAGCTTTTATAATTTTTTTTTTAAAGTTTAAATAAATCTTAATAAATATAAAAAGTAGTATATAAATAAACATAATATAACTTATTTTTTTATATAATATAATAAATTAATAATTATATAATATATTAATCTTAATAAATTTATTAATAAATTATTTATAATAAATTATTTATATATAAAGTATAGTATAAAAATAAGAAAATATAGTTTAAATAATAAGATTATAGTTAGATTAAAAAAAACTAAATACTTAATACTTTAGTATAATAAAGTTAAAAAATATAAATAAGAATATTAAAATAAGTAAAATAAACTATATAATATAAGAAAAAAATATAATAAAGTTATATTATCTTATAATATATTAATCTTATAATAAGGTAAAGTATATTAAATTAAAATATTTAAGAATAGTTATATATATTATATATAATAATAATAATAATATTAATAAGAACTTAAATAAAAAAGTTATTTAAAAAAAAAATATACTTTAAAGTAAAAATAAGTTTTAAAAATAAATAAAATAAGCTTTAAGTTATAAATAAAATATTTTTTATTTATAAATAATATTTTTTTAAAAATATAGCTATAAATTAATAATATACTTATTATATTAATACTTATAAATATAAAATATAAATATTATATTATAATAAATAAAGCTTTAATAAAAAAGCTTAATTTATTATATATATCTTAATAATTAATATTATTTAAAAAATTTAGCTAAAAAATTAAGCTTAAAATTAATAATAAACTTATTAAAATAATAATTAAGATTAAAAAATTTAAAAAAAAGATCTTTACTTATATAATTAAAAGATTAAACTATAACCTTTTCTTAAGTAATTTTTAAATATAGTAAAACTTAATTAATTATTATATAATAAAATTATAAATATAATATAATAAAGCTAAGATATTAGTATAAATAATAAAAAAAAAAGAATTATTAAAAGTAAAATATATTTATATTATAAAGCTTTTAATTAATAATATATTTATAATAAAATATTAATAAGTAAAAAAGTTAGCTTAAAAAGTATATATATAAAAAATATTATTATAAAATATTTATAAAGTACTTATATTAAAGTTATAAATAAACTTAAAAAAAACTATATTTTAAAAATTTTTAGAAAAATATTTAAAATTTTTTATATTAAAATATTTTATAAAGTTATTACTATATTAATTTAATATTAATATAAAAATAAATATTTAATAAAATAATAATAATAATAAAGCTTTTTTACTTTAAGAAGCTTTTTATAATATATTAAGAAAAAAGCTATTAATTTTTTAAAAAACTTTATAAAATTTTTTAAATAAAGAGTTTATTTAAGTAAATAGCTTAATTATAATAATTTTAGTATTATTTATAAAAAAACTAAGTAAAAGCTTTTATTTTTGTTATAATTATTAAGTATTAAACTAAATTATATAAAAGAATTATTATTTATTATTTTTAATTTTAAAAATATTTTATAACTTATTTATAATAAAATAGTTTATAAAGCTAAATATAATTATAATTTTTTATAAGATTTATATAATTAAGAACTATAAAAAGAAAATAATATTCTATATATATTTTAAGTTTTTTAAGTAAAATATTTACTTATTTAAGCTTAATAATACTTTTACTATATTTTAGTAATATATTAATAATATATTTTAAAAATACTTAAATAATTTTATTATAGTATTTATAAATAATATTCTAATTTATTTTAATAACTTAAAGTTAGATTATTAAAAAAAAGTTTATTAAATTTTTAATACTTTTATTATAATAAAATTATACTTAAACTTAAAAAAATATATTTTTTTTATAAAAAAAATTTAATATTTAAGCTTTATAATTAAAATAAGTAAAAAAATATTTTATAATTTAAAAAAACTATAAACTATTTATAAATAAGAAGTATTAATAATAATAAAAAGAGTATAAAACTTTTTTAAATTTATAAACTATTATTAGGTTTTTATATTAATATTTTTAAAAATAATAGTCTTATTATACTAATTAATAAAAAAGAAAGTTTTATTTTTTTAAGAATATATAAAAAATATAGTTTTTTAATAGCTAAAAAACTTTTTTTTAGATACTTTAATTCTTTAGTATTTTAATTTAAATATTCTTATATTTTTAAAAATAAATATATTAAGTTAAGTTATTAAAAGGGTATTTTTTTAAGAAAATTTATAAAGTTATTATTATATTATTATATATTTTTTTAAGAAAATAAACTTAATTAAATATAACTATCTTATTTATAATAAAAAAATATTAGCTATTATTTATAAGCTTAAAGTATAAAAAATAAAGCTAAGAAATTATAGTTTTTTTATAATATTAATAAATTATAAGAACTTTTAATATTTTTTTATAAAAAAATAATTAAATAAATAATAAGCTTATTAAATATTAAAGTTATAAAAATTTAATTTTAAACTTTAATATTAATTTAATAATAAGGTTATTATTCTTAATATACTTAATTATTATAATTAAAATAAGCTAAAAAAAGTTAATAATAAGTAAATTTAAAGATAAAATAAAATTATATTTTTAAATACTTAAATATTATAAAAAACTCTTATTATAGTTATAATAAGTATATATTATAGCTTTAGTATAAAAATTAATATTATAAAAAAAAATAATATAATTTTATAGTTTTTTTAAAATATAAATATTTTCTTAAAAAAACTAAAATTATAAAAACTTTAAAATTAAATAATATAAAAGGATAAAATATTGTTACGACCCTTTATATAGCCTGCACATAAACCTAAAAGACCTTACCTTTTCGCATTAATAAACGTTAAGGTGACTCGGAGCGATTATCACTCATAATCGCTTTATAATACAAAGGTAATAAAAGGTAACAAAAAATAATAATCACTTATTATTACTTATAGAACATTTATTTCTATATAAACGTATTATTAAGATACTTATAGTAAGAGTTACTCTTAGCTCCTTAACTATTAATAACATAGTTAATTATTTATAAGACTTACTTTTTAGTTCTTAATCTTACTAATCTTAACTATGATACTATTAATTATATTACTTAGACCTAATATTTTAATATCCTTAGGATATTAATTAATATTTACTTTTAATTACCTTATAGCTAAGCTTAATTATTATATATTAATAATTTTTATTTAATAAATTACTATATTATTACTAAGTAATATTAAATATTATAGTTTTTAAAAAATCTTTATTATTTAAAAATAAAAAAGTAACCCCTTTTATTAGTTTTTTTTTTAAAAAAAAAGAGAAAATTATTAAGATAAATATTAATTTTAACTTTAATAATAATAATAAAATAACCTTTAAGAAGTTATATACTTAAGTTATATAATTTATTTAAGCCTTTATAAAAGTTATAGAAAGAAATATATATTAAACTATACTTTATAATTAATAAATATAAGAAATATAAAATTATATTAATATTAATAGGACTAATAAAGATATAAAAGAAATTATTAAATTATTATTATTTATAAAATATAAGGAAGAAGCTAATTTATTTTAATTATTTTTTACCTTTATAAAAGCTTATTTTATGTACTTTTTAAACTTATTTAATAATAAAAATATTAAGGTTATGTATACTATTAAATAACTTAAGGAAAATATATTTTAATAATTTAAACCTATTATAAAGGACTATATTAATAATAAAAATTAAGTATTCTTTAAGATAATTAATATAATATTAAATTATATTAATTTTAAATAATAACTTTATTAAGTTTTTAGTAATATTAATAAAAAAAAAAATATAAAATAAAAGTTATATAAACTTAAGTAAACTAAGTTAATTATAAAATACTTTATTATATTTAGATAAATATACTTATACTTATTATAAAAGAACTCTTATTTAATAGTAATATACTATAATAGCTTAAAAATAGAAGTAAAAGATAAACTTTATAAGGTAGATAAACTAAATTAACTCTTAATTTATATATAAATAATAGTTTAAATTAATAATTAATAGTATAAATAATATTAAGAATAATAATTTAAGCATTATAAATAAAAATAAAATTAGTTACCTAATATAGGTTAAAAATAGAATAATAAAAACAATAAATAATAAGAAATAATAATAAGTATATATACTAAACTTATAAAATTAAACATTACCTTTAAGAATAAGTTTAAGAAAACTTATTATAATTATAATAAAAAAGGATATTATACTTATAAATACTAATTTAAAAAGAAAGATTAAAAATTAGTTCTAGAAGATAAGAAATTACTAAATATACTAATAAATTAAGGAAGATTAGTATATAAAATTATAAATATAATACTTAAGTATAATTTTCTATACTAAATAATATACTATAATAACTATTATTATATGTATAAAAATAATAAGGATAATTTAAGATACTATCCTAAAAAGTGTTACGACCCTTTATGCGGCCTACACGTGACCAACCTGGGTACCCCACTTTTTCGCCAAATCATCAGTAACTA